>JAHWFP010109833.1:0-21387 GCA_023313725.1 Lithobius niger | reverse complement strand
TTGGGGTTTGGCGTTTCACTTGCCGGACTTTCGCCCAGTTTCATGCTTTCTGGTGCGGCGCGGTGCTAACTTTGAACCTTCACCACGACTAAACGGTGCGTTGGCCCCAAAAATGGAAGAGGAAAACATTACTCACAGGTAATTCTTAGTCCATTAAAAAAAAATCGGACGAGAGCCTGTTTTCTTCCCATGTTCATTTTACGCACATGGCCCGAAATTCGAAAAAAGAGAAAAAAATCTACCTTTAATTTTCACGGAAGGCACTACAAATTAACCCCAAATTGCGGAAACTCATTATATCATCATTAACATAACCTAACCAATTAACTGCCGCAGTATGAAATGCCAAACTCCAACCAGTTAACCACCTCAGTATGAAATGCCAAACCCCAAACTTACCTAACCTAACCTAACTGACAATAACAACAAAACCACACGAAACTGACAATAACAACTCGCCTATGGGAACTGTTTACGAAAAAAAATATAAGGTGCCCTGCCGGCCCTGCGAGCGAATGCAGACACCATGTAGCTGTACGGATTGTGGCGCTACAAATCTACTGTTTTAAGTCGTTTTAACACATTTCCGAGCTCTAAAACCAACTGTCTCTGCATTTAGGAAAGTGTTGGAGCCATTTGGAATCAATATCATAAGGATATCGAGTAGGCGCTTAATGTAAACTTTAGCCCAATAGAGAGCTTTGTCTTTCGTTTATGAAAATAACAATGTTGCGATTTTTTGCATAAGTAGTTTATGTAGAAATTCTTGTTTAACTTTCTTATGACGACCTAAAACTGGTGAACGTTTTTCAGTTTCAGATTCGGTGTAAATTTCTTGAACTGGTGAAATAACTTTGCGTTTACCGTGTTTCTTATTAACGGGTTTTGGGGTATGCTGTGTATATTGTGATGTTGCGGCGTTTTCTGTTCCTTCTAATTCTCGTGAGAATGCGCAGTTTGATGGGGACAAAATGCTGGATAATTTTTCTGCAACACTAGCATTGTCTGCTACAACACCTGCTGGCTTCTCTGTGATTGGTGGAGACGCTAAGCGATGACGTCTACGACCACTGTCGGACAGCTATTGGTTGTTGACGGGAACTTCGGTACTCCTCAACAAACTGGGCTTACGGCACCAATAGATTTTCGTGTTCTATGATTGGCAGGCGTGCAGACCTCATGATTTGCTTTGGGAACTGAAGAATGCATATTTTCCCAAAACGTGCTTTCTGAGTAATTAGCTAATTTTTTATTCAGCGCTGTTTTCGTTGGTTTTTGTGCTTGGCTTGATGGTGTTTCGTGTGCTGGTGTGGACAACGGTGCGAGAGGATTTACCGCGTCTTGGGTGTTAGTTTCCGACACAATTCGTAATCTTAAGTGAGCTCTTGCTTTTCGAACTACATCATTATTTTTAGTTAAGACATTGTAAATGTGATGATCTAAGATAGCCTTTATTATTCCGGGCAACCATAATTTGTCAGACGTGCGGCTGAAATTTCTATACCTCACGGGTGTGTTAATTAGGAACTTAATTAACGGTTTATTTTGTGAACCCTTAATTTGTTTTTGTTGGCGCTCCTTCACCTTAGCTATAGGATCCGGAAGCAGCAAGTCATGACGTGATTTGAATTCACGATCAAAATAAAGTTTTGCAGCTTTTGCTTGAGTGGTGGTACTTAGTGTAATTCTACTGGATTCTATGTATGCATTTATGCTGTCTTGTATTCCGAGACCATCCCTTCTTGCAGCCTTATGGACCTTTTTGAAGTTTTTTTACAAAAACTTCTGCTAAACCATTGATCCAGGGCGAGTAACTAGGCCCTGTCAGGTGTCGAATACCTTTGGATTTTAGCCATTCCTGGAACAAACTAGAGCACCATTGACGGCCATTGTCTGTAACAAGAGCGTCTATTAATCCGTATTCGACAATGTGGGTATTCATAACATCTATCACTTTTTCAGACGTAATGGTCTTCATTTTGTGGACAAATAGAATTTTACTGTGGGCATCTACCATGACTAAAAACATGTAGTTATCCACGGGACCACAAAAATCTGCATGAACGGGCATTTGCTTTGAGTGGGTACTCCCAGGTGTGTTTAGGATCTGGTGTTTGGTTTTCTTTGTACTGTTGACAATTAGCACAAAATTTTACTTTATGCTCAATAGCGGCATCCATTGAAGGCCACCAAATCTTCGCGCGAGCGAGACCTTTTAGCTTAACAATTCCCAGATGTGAACTGTGCAGGTCTTTTAATATTTCCTACTGTAAAGCTGCAGGAGTAATGACTCGGAATCCCCAAAATAGAGTGTTTGATTCAACAGTAATTTCTGTACGTCTATTGAAATATGGTAGTAAATCTTGGTCATCACAATGATTAGGCTAGCCATGGTGAACGTATCTAAACACTTTGCGTAGAACAGGATCCCTACGACTTTCAGCAACTAATGTTTCTTTTAGAACTGGTTAGTTAGAAATGGTTTCTAATCCTAATATGTTGTACTGCTCCTCCATTTGCTCAAATTCCTCAACATTGGGGAGGGGGAGACATGACAACGCATCGACAGTTACGTTTTCCTTTCCAGGTATATGTTGAAAATCATAGGAATACCCGTTCAGAAGGACTGCCTAATGCTGAAGTCTAGCTGCTGCCATTTGGGGAATTTCCTTCTTATGACCAAAAATCCAGAGAAGAGCTTCCTGGTCGGATTGAAGGATAAACTTTTGACCATAAGCGTATTCGTGAAATCTCTTCACTCCCCAAGCCACGCTTAAAGCTTCACGATCAAAATGGCTATAACCCTGTTCTACCTTTGTTAACTCTCTAGAGGCAAAAGCTATTGATCTACTTTCACCATTGGGCATTACAAGCATCAGGCTACAGCCTACCCCGTACGGACTTGCGTCGCACACTAGCTTAAGCTTCTTTTTGGGATCGTAATGGACTAAGAACTTAGACTTGACAAAAAGTTCCTTTACAGTTTTAACTGCCTTGTTACAATCCTCCCCCAGATCCATTTTACCTTGGGGCTCAACAGCCTGGTCACTGGGGCAAGAATATGTGCCAAGTTTGAGAAATAATTAGAATAGTGATTAACGAAACCAAGGAAGCTGTAGCTCTTTTATGTTTGTGGGGTTTGGAGCCTTTGTAATGGCTTCAATAACTTCAGGCAGGGTATTCAGACCTTCAGCGTTGTTCATGTGACCCAAATATTTTAGCTCAGGCCGTGATAACTTGCATTTGTCAATACAAAGTTTAGCACCTGCATCTTGAAGTGCAGTCAGAAGTTGGTTTAACGATTCGTTGTGGGATTGTCCCTTGCCACTGACCAAAATGTTGTTATAGAACGGCATGCACTTAGCAATTTTGTTAGCGACTTGCGTCATAACGCACTGGAATATTCCTGGGCTTGAGGTTAGGTTTAAAGGCACTCTGAGCCATCTCTAATGCCCTAGTGGCGTGTTAATCGTGGGAACCGGTATTGGTCGACTTCTAGTTGAGGATTAACGGTGGTTTTATAATCCCCTATGACATGTATGTCACCGTTCGGTTTATGAACTATGACCAGAGGAGTCGCCCATTCGGAAGTTTCCACAGCCACCAGAATACCCAGGTGCAGGATTTCCTGGTTAACTCGTTCTTTTAAGGCCAGGGGTACAGAGAGAACTCGGCGATAAACCGGTTTCGCGTCAGCCTTTAACTGTATTTTGGTCTTATAATTTTTGAATTTTCGAAAACCGGGGCCAAAAAGCTCTGGAAAACCCTCTTCAATCTCCTTTGTGTTAACCACAGAAGGGTTTACTTTAACTTTCCTTTCCTGTTTTAACTTTAGTTTGAAGATCAAAAAAGACGCCATTTCCGACTCTAAAAACAAAAATCCAATCCTTGCCAAATAAATTTGACTTATATAATTTGGATACCATAGCATCTAATTGCTCGGTTTAGCCATTAACAGTAACTTCTAAATTAATTAGAAACATGGCTTTCTCCTCCGCTTCGGTGTAAGAGTTATTTGAGTATGGGCTTTTGTTTGTAATGGCACACTAGAAAAGTATTTGTTATACCAGTCCATGGAGATGACTGTTCCATCTGCACCGGAATGTTGTTCCATGAGTAACTTGATTCCGTTCAGAGTGACTGGAATGTACCATTAAGCTATTTTCATACGGTTTATGACAACTTTATTAGTTTGAACTAATTCTGAACTTTGTTCAGTGCTGCTACTCACTCCGATGGTATTATTTTGTAAATATTTTTTAAATATTATTTTGGTTTTATTTTCCTCAACGGACTCTAAATTGCTGCTGGACTCATCAAACCTGTTATTAATGTCACTGTCTTCATTTTTTGGATCACTTTGTTCTTTTTTGCCTAGCAGATTTACCTTTTTTGCGGTAACTGTATTTATTCTTAGTCTTACTTTTGGGAATAAAACTCTGAGTTGTCTTGGAGTTTACTTTTGATGATTTTTGACTAGAACTTTTCCTACAGACTGCCTTAAAGTGTCCTTGAGTATAGCAGCGACCACAGATGTAATCTTTGATTTGACGTGACCGGCACGTCCGCAACAAAAACAAGTGATATCAGAAGCAGATTTAGATCGAAACTTCGAAGTTTTGTTTCGTTTTGTGACATAGTTAACAGCTTTGATTGTTGAGCGTATTTCAACTTGGTCTGCCTCTGCAGATTCCAGGAACAGAGCAAGTGAAACGGTTTGAGTTAAATCAAGAGTTTTCTTCAACAGCTCCATTTGAATATTCTGTGAAAAAAAACGCCTATATATGAATCTGTCACGAATCATTTCACTGATGATATTCTTGATTTTATCAAAATCGCAATGCTTAGTTAATAATTTAAGAGCTGAAACATATTGATTAATAGATTCGTCCGACTTTTGAGCTCTTCTGAAGAACTTTACTCTTTCTGACACTACAGAAGGAAGCGGTTCCTAATCATCTAGAATAGCCTTAACTAATTCATCATAAGTGAAATCAGTTGTGTAATGTTCTATTCCAGTGACCATTTGACCGGAATAAACATTATTATCTAGGATGGCATAAGGGCAATCAATTGTATAAAACATTATGCATTAACCAGGTACCTAAATAATAAGCAATCATTCATTTAATACTGGGCCTTTAATCGACACTCCGGCGTACACAATATTGACCCAACAATATGGCCAATTAAATCAATGACAAGTTGTTATGATTTAGATGTATCGATTAAAATTATTCGGCAATGAGCCGAACGAATGGCATTACGGATTAAGTCGAGCGGAAAACCTAATCATTATTATATTCTCTAAATTAAATTAAGGAATCTCGGGTTAATTTAGTAGCATACGTATCGGTACTAGTTAAACTGAACAGTCATAGCTATTGCTATTGAATCAGAATACTTAGCTCTAAAATAGAAGCTTGAATGAGGCTATCGGCACTCGGCTTTAGCTCGGCGGCGAAGCCCCGTCACCAAACGCGGCACGGCTTCTGGCCTGGCGTACTTCGAATCAGGATCTCCGGAATTTGATTGGCGGGCACTAGTCAAACAACTGTTGAGCGGCTGATGTTCGACTGATATCATGCATTCCGAGGTTTAAGTACTGTAGCATTATCGGCCATGATCGATCCATTGTAGTAGTTATTTATTATTGAAATGCTAAATATAGTAACATTCTGACAGCCTGGGCCCTTATCGCCAAATGGGACCTTTATGCCTGTCAATCATTTCATTGTTGCTTTTGGATTCATTAATTGTTCCCCGTATTCGGCGCTTTGAAGATATATGCCGCCATAATTAACTGTCCCGTGTGGGCGTGATTTATTGTTATTCCTTGAAGTGATCGATCACGAGCGACGATCTTATCGTAATTAAATCTACTTCTAGAAAGTCATTTAGGTTCTACTAAACTTTCGTAAATATTGTCAACTGGTAATGCCATCCTTTAAACTCTAACAATAGGTGTAATTACATTTGTTCAGGTTACAAATGAGCTTGCCGCCTCTCGGTCGTCTTTGAAGAGTACTCCCAATTATATTTACTATCTAGAGTCGTTTTGATCTATCCGAATAAATATTCGGCTCATGCATTTAATAAATGTATGATGCAAATATGTATCTAATTAATTAGTTGTATTGTTTCTATTATGAATATTAATTAAGCCATTAATTATTTCCTTACATAATCCCTGTTCATCCTAAAATCATGGTACCTTTTTAGTGGTTCCTTATTTTAGCTTCCAAGCCCAGCTCATTTATAACAGAAACTGCTTTACATAATTAAGCAAGAATTTCGCATTTACCGACTGACCCAAAGTTAATTGTCGTGTGACTAGGGAAAACGCACCTTCTTTGAGGTAAAAAAAGAACCTTCACAGAAATCAGGGCAATAATTGTGTACAGCAAGATTAAATTGTCTCATTAATTGAGCAATACTATTCTGGGTGGAATTGGAAAAATACTGTATGGGTTAAGTGCATGCAAGACTCGAGAGCGCATTCTCCATGTAATTGAACTCAAATTTAATAAATTCAATATATTTTTTTGTTGTTGCTGTTGATCTGAAATAAATAATATTTTGCTTTCTCTGTGCTGGCCACATGGGTTTGTTTTCCCTCTCGCTTTCAAAGGAGGGAGGCATGGCACTTTCCCATATCGTGTTGTGCTCTACCTTCGACCTAGAGTTGGCCATGGTACGGCCAAGGTCGTTCAAGGCTGAGTAGTTCCTCTACCCTCGTAATTATGTCGCCAGCCATTTGGTCTAGTTATGCTGTAGCTGGGGGAATGAAAGAAAACACAAGTGTTACTGGCTATGTTTTTTCAACTTTCAACATTTTCCGTTTGAAATCTTGTTTCTTGCCTCTTCACATTTTGAAGAAAGTCACTTTTATAGCCAAACGTGACTGCTATTTGCTTTCATAGGCAAATTAATAAATAATAAAAAATATATGGAATATCCATGGTTGGATTCGAACAGTACTATTTGACATTGTGAAATTTAATCACTATTTCCTGGCAGTACCAATGGCAACAAGATTTCATCGGATCACAGTCTTCATAAATAAAATATCATGTGCATGCTACATACATGAGTCGCCCAGAAACTTGTATGTTTCTGAATACATTATCACTTGGTCCCGTGCTGGGATTCAAACTGGCGTCCAAGTTATCAAAGTCAGTTCTAACATGCTTTTTACTTATTTGGTAAATTTTCATGCTACATAGTAACAAAATAAGCATTAGGACAAGGAAGGGGACAGGATACCTGTTTTGTTACCCCATTAAGTCGTATTCGCTTAACCCCTTCAATTAAGTGTCATCTACTATTATTCCCAATGAAAATTTTCGTGACTGTGCGCCTATTGCGTACTTAATGTTCAAAATATCTTCACATACTCCATGTTTTTGTAGTATCGTTGTTAGTGTCTGTATTTGACTCTAAGTTTCATTTTCAAAGCAGCATAACGAGTACTGCAACTCATTATATATGCGGCTCGTTTTGATGTGGTGTGTAAAATATATTACGTTTACTTGTTATTGTTTCACCCATTTGACTATTACGAGACAGTTCAGACTAACCCGTGCGGGAAAGCCGTCAATCGTAATTTTTTTAGAAACAACTGTATTTGTCTGTTTTCCCTTTTGACTACCACGTGACAGTTCAAACTGACCAATACAGAAAGCCGTCTATCATGGCATTTTAAGAACCTTGTTAATGTATATGTGTGTTAACCCATTTTGACTATCATGCTCAGGTCGAACCTAACAGTTAAGGTTCCACCAACAAACATGACTTTTAGAAATTATTGTGTTTCCTCACAATAGATTTGTTATACTAAAGCACAATCTTTGAGCCTAATGTTGTGCGATGCTCCAGTGACTCGTATTCGGTACTAGAGTGAATGTTGTACGGTGATTTGTCTGTAAGGCTATCGCCTATAACGAGCTCTTTTGCATGGCAAAAAAACCGTTTTATGCCTATGCTACCTCATTGGTTCTCCTGAACGTATGCAACCAATACATAGGAAAGTCAGATGCTGGAATTTTAAAATTCCAGAAACCTAAGATTTAAAATTATATCTAAATGCAGCAATTATACAACTTATTTTTTTTTCATTTGTGCTGCTTATTTGTTTCTGATATGCAAGTTTTCAATAACCTGCTGTCATAGACATTATTTTGCAGTATCTAAGCGTTGCGACTGCACTGTTTAACTTAGAATATGCAGAGACATCCCTATGCCTGCTATCGTTAATTTTCAATATCTTGTTCAGAGCGATGTTACACCGCTTTTGTGGTGGTTAGCACCGGAAGTCACTTTAACTATATTTTTTTTTTCAATTAAGGGGGACGAAATTTTGATCGTCTGACTTCCACGTCACTGAGTGACATTGTAACTACAGTCCAAGTTACCCTGGGCGAATCAAATAATACGAGTTGGCCAGACTCCATCACTGATTCGCTAGGTTATAAGTCTGCACTTACAACGCTAAGTATCACATGCGGTTGTTGCCAACCAGGAAAAAGCTATTTCCAGCATGCGGTAGATCTTTCAAGGTTTTTCACTACAACCTAAGTAAACGTGTGTAATCTGTTCCTTAGGAACTTACGTGTGAGGTACTTTGAAACTTAGTGTAACCATTGAGTTGAACTTGCGTTTGGCGTTCCAGGTCTTAAGCGTACCTCACCCTTTATCAAGTTGGATTCACATGATGAATCATTTTATATAATTAACGTTAAGTGTGCCTTACCATGGGTAACAGCAATGGTTTGCAAGTTAATAAACTTTACAGTGAGTAACAGCAATGTTTTTCCAAGTTAATAAATAAGCTATTTGTGTTACCCCATTAACTTATGAAAATTTCTATATTTAAGTTTGCATAGTAATAGCAGTTAATTTATGTGTGTCGTGGCAAGGAGGAGTGGGGTGTATAATTTACACTGGTTGTTTTCACCACAAGACTAAGAATCACTTATCTTTTTTTTCATTAGTCCTGGATCATGGTGGAATGATTCCTGTTCTATGATTTAGCCTCTTTTCTCCAATTATCTGCCATCCTGACACTTTACCACAATTCACTGTATGTTGCACAAGTTTCTGAAAATACATGAATTTTAGACTACATCAGTTATGTTACATTCACATATACTTCTAGGTTATCTGAAACATATCACAATTATTTACACAATATTTTTTTTTGTTTTTGTATTTGTTAGTGACATTTATACATGAATAAAATAATTTTATTTCATTGAAATAATGTTTCAAAATTTTCTTTTCTTATTTCAAAAGAATAGTTCTGTATTTTCCCACTATGGAGTGAGTTTGTTAAATTTAGCTTCTTTGGTGGCTAGCAAGCTGTTGTCATGGTCTAGGGTGAGGCGTCCTGACCTACTTTGACCATCCCGTTCACTTGCTGGTGAGTGCAATTGAGCATGTTCACTCTCTCTGCTAAGGGAAGGGGGTGGGCAGTAAACGAAAGTGGTTGGTGGGTTGAAAGGATTGGGGTACGGCTCTGGGCCATGTTGGTTTGATCTGAGCTCAAAACGTAGCTTGGTCGAGGCCATGTAAACAATAGCTGATGGTCGCTGCAAGAGCAGAGGGGGTGAGCTAGGTCCTTAGGAAAAAGAGACAGACCCCTTTTCGTGACGTCAAGCCTGAACTTTGCACCCATTGGTTTTGCCAATGTCCGTTTTTGGGTCACAATTTAGGACTTGGGAAATTCGGTGATTTTACCCGCACACGAAGTTGTGTACTTCCATTCGACGTTTGCTTTCGTTTTCTGCTCCCTAACCCTATCGCTATGGATCCCCCTCATAAGAAGAGGAAAACAACGCCAAAAGAGGAGAGGAGCGCGGTGGAGAACATGCCTCGGTATATGAGGGACTTTTTAAAGATGTTGTCCCTTAACATCCTTTCCCTGTCGGTTTGCACAGACCATTACCAATATTGCGAGAAGACTCCGGCATTGTTTCAGGAATGCCCTTATCGGACCGCGGAAGAAATTCCTTTCGCCCTGACGTTGCCGGGGGAAGACCCGATGGACTATGTTCTGCGTTTATTCTTCATGAAGATGATTATTGAAGAACCTCGCCAAAATGTGTTTGTCGACGGCGCACCTCCCGAAGAGTCCGCCAGAGCTCAACAGCTACGTTTGAGCTCCCATTATTTAGGGTGTAACCCTATAAATGCTAGGGAGTGTCTTCACTGCCGGTATGTGGCATTTCCCCAGTTCCGGGAAGAAACTGAACGGTTTTCGGCGTACTTCTGGAGGGCTGTTAACTCGGAAAACGTGTTTTTCCTTCAACAAAATGTTCATCGGGCTTTGGCCCAACACCAAGATATCCTTCAGCAACAGGACAATATTTCGCCCTATGACAATTTGCCGGAAGACCTGGCATAGTTGTTTCCGGACTGTCTCCTAGAAGAGCTACCGCCTCTTCCAGCCCTAATCCGGATTGCTCCAATGCAAAACCTTCATGATCCCGGTGCTTTTAATGTTGGTGCTTTGGGGAGTGGAAGCCAACAATGTCTCCGACCCGGTCCCTGTAGGCGTGACTGTCCCGTCTGCCACGATGGACAATATGGTAAGAAATTTTTTTTTTTAATTATTTAATTTTCTCTTTTCAAAATTTTAGGGATCGACCAAGTCCGGATATATCCGGATCCGGCGCCGGATAATGCGGTATCCGGCGAGATCCGGATCCGGCAGTTATATTGAGCCGGATACCGGTTGCAACACAACCAAAACATTGTCTCCGTAAACATGTTGGTTGCCTCGGTAAAATAAATCGTGGTAAAATAACTAAGCGATCTACAGGTATAAAAAATTGCAGACGTAATAATTACAGTGTAAATTATAGCACAAAAATATACTTGGAACAATCGTATTAGGTTTTCATAACTTAGAAAAAAAGTTGAAGTTCGACAACGTAAATCCACTTTACGAAAATATTCACCTTCCGTTGCAGTACATGGGAGACCTTGAAATAATAACGTCCTGTGGCTATTCTTCCATTACAGCATTGTTTATGGCTTCCGATATCTTTTTTTTTAAGTTTTTAATACTGTAGAAGTAGTTTAAAATTGTTTTATTTCCTAATTTATATTCACTATCGTTGAATGCAATTCGTTTACGGCCGCAATCGCGCTCTCACTCCCAGCCGGCTGTCCGCCAAGAGACGCGCACTTGCTAGCTCCAATGGCTGTGACCTTGACTCGCTTTGCGTGACGCCACTTGTGAATGGCCCCCGCTGCGATGAGTGATCACGTGCTATACACGTGCCAATCAGGGAATTCCAGCTTTCCAACGCGACCAAGATGGCGGCCGTTCATTGCGTTGGTGTGTTACGACAGCTTGAACCAGGGGCTAATTTTAGCAAACAAAAGCAATTTCACAACAATTTTGACGACACGGCCAACGACAACATCAGTTGAGGTAATTAAAAGATGATATAAAATAAAATAAAACCAAAATACGCGTGCCAAAGTACCTAATTCAGTCGGAATTACACTTCTGTTGTATGCAATGGCGGTTTTTCTTTCCAAACGTGAATCCACTGTGCGTCGGGAGTTTTAGAAACGGTTTTGAAGTGACGATACATCGTGGTTTGGACGCCAAGGGGTTAAATTCGAAAAGTAAGACGGTTTAATGACGGCATCAAAAACTAGCAAGAAATAATAGCATGATAAACCAAAGATGACTTCCATGTTACAAGAGTCGAGACAATTTTGTTCATAAAATAAATGCAGCTTTTTTTTATGTTGGTTTCGTTCCTGTTTTTTTTTTTGGCTCTCGTTCTTTTATTTTGCTTTTGGTCTTTGTTATACTGTGCGCAATACAAAACTGAACGAAAGCAAAAAAAAGGAACGAAACCAACGTAAAAAAGCTGTAAGTAAAAGACCTGTTGTGATTTTGATTTTTTTTTAATGCAACCAAAATTCAATAATTTTAATGTAAAATAAATGCATAGACTACATACTGGTTTCACAAATATTGCAATACTTTGCAAATTATTTTTCAAAATGAAGCAGTAGCCTAATCAATGAGAAATCCTTCAACTAGAAAAATGTTTTTTGATTGATTAACCTATGAGTGCTTTGTTTGACTTTTTCAAAAAAAAAATTTGCAGAGTTTGGCAACAATGCAAAACAGTTCTGTAGCCTATACGCAATTATACTATACTGGTACTCTTAATAGCGTAATGTAAGAAAGTAATGTGAAACAAAGCGAAAATCAACACCATAGCTGCAACTTATAAGGGGAAAAAAATAAACAACTTTATTTCGTTTTTGAGTGTGAATTACCCGGTATCCGGTACCGACCCGGATCTGGTACCTAGATCCGGAACCGGTCCGGCTCTGACATCAAATTATCCGGAACTGACCCGGATCCGGCAAAACGGTATCCGGTCGATCCCTACAAAATTTCATCATGTGATTGTTAAATTTAAGCTTTAGTCCAAATTTCATTCACATACTGGTTATGAAATATTACTTTTTGGTTTACTGGAAGTGGAAATGATAATACCAAATTTGTTTATGCAAAATATTTCCGTTTGAACAACTTCCATAAGCTCATTTAAATCATATCACAATATTATGCGATTTAAGCTTAATTATTGACTGTAATGAGTCTTTAAAAAAAATCTAATGCGATACACGCATTTCAAAATACATTATTGCTTTTTGAGCAAAGAAATATGTCGTTTTCGACAAGTACTTTTTTCTTCAAAAGTGTTTTAATATTTAAATCAGTGGTTCTCAAAAGTAAAATTAAGTTACTTTGAAGTTAGGTGCTTATTTTCTATTTACTGGTATAGGCTCTATGAATTCTAGGCCTTTTGGTAAGATATATTTACATAAAATGGTATAAAATCAATTTCTATTTATTGATATGTTGTATAATTTATGAACAACGTAATGCTATTTATATTAAGCATAGGGTGAAGGAATTTGTACGAACTGGTCATTAAATTTAATTATTAAACGTAATTGCAATTTTTTTACGTTTCATGATCAATATCCTTATGGATGTGAAATGCAATATTGGTTACTATAATTCTATATTGAATTGTTCATAATCCATATCCGTATGGATGTAAAATTTAAATAATTTAGCATAGCTACATGCATAGTTCGTCCAACTTCTGTTTCATAATGTTTTTGATAATTTATGCCTTCAAAATAATTAAAGTAGCATCTACCTAGGACCTTCATTTATTTATTTCTTAAATTTAAGAAATGAATGTCCTTAAAATGCTTTTATCTTTTTCTATTCGTGGAAGGGAATCCGTGCCATGTAACAATGTTCTTATCATATCAAAAACCAGAACTGGTAAAAGGGGTCGCCAAGTTCCGAATGGTTCAGCCCTTCAAAGGAGTGATATCAACACACCAAAACATTCGCCAAGTTAATCGCACCGCTTAATAATTCGAAGGTTAAATGAAAACTAGAACATTGCTACTTTCGGTAGCAATGTTCAAGTTTTCATTTAACGTCCAAAGTATTATTCGGTGCGATTAAGTTGGCGAATGTTTTGGTGTGTTGATATCACTCCTTTGAAGGGCCGAACCATTCAGTTGGCGACCCCTTTTACCAGTTCTGGTTTTTGATATGATATCACTCCTTTTTTTTTTTAATTGTGTATTGACTCAACTCCACTACCGTGCAGATGAGTAATAAAGTGCCACGTCAACAAGAAATTGGTTTTCAACAATTTGCTACTACCTTTTGCCTATAGGCCGAACCATTCTCAACTTAGTCACCTCTTTATTGGTTTTCGGGTTGGTTTTAATTTAGTTGTAATTTGTTGTATTTAGTTAGTTCTGGTGTGTTGATATCACTCTTTTGAAGGACCGAACCACTCTCAACTTGGTGGCCTTCTTACCAGTTTTTGGCTTTGTTTATGTTGCTTTGTTTTTACACTTAGTTTATTTTTTGTGAATTGGACGTGAATACAATTTCTTTGTAACGTTGTTTAGATTTATCGTGATACACTAGTGTGTGCCTAGGCACACGGTCTCATTGTTGGAACTTTGGCCACCCAATGAGAGACGATGCCGACAATACTAACAATGGTTATAACAATATTTTCGTACTTAGGCGCCCTCCCGCGCCATCCCTATTACTTCCCCAGGCTTCAAACCATAAAAGGTACGCAGTTCGTATTGTACTGCACCCATTCGTTTAATTTCATAGCTGAAGCCTTCCCGTTATCTCGGAATCGATGAATAATCACCCTATGGGATTTAACATGGGGATGAGCGAGCTAGGTAGTAACACATTTTCAACGTTATTGAGGGGCAGATTTTGCATTGAAAGCAGCATAGCTGGCATTCAAACACGAGTTAATTCTTGTCAGGTGGGTTATTGCTCTCGATTTCAACACAATTTAAGCTTTTGTATCGCATTATTATTTTTCCCCAAGTACCTGAAATGTGCCCAACTATGCTTCAAGATATAAGACACTGACGCTATGGTGTTGCGCTACAATGGTTTACAACCTCAACAATTGATTGATGTGATGTTTGTTGTGATGTTTGTTGCCTAACTTGGCGCGACACACTAGCGTGTGTCTAGATTTATTTGTGTAATAAGTTTAATTTGGCTAGGTTGTCCGAACTAAGTTAATGAAACTGGACTCCTACATAGCCTATTATTTATCTATGTGGCACCGTTTCCGTTTCAAGAATAACATGCTATCTAGAATAACTAGAGTGTGAGTAAAAAGCAAGCTCTGAAAATTTTCAGTAGGGGGGGGGGTGGGGGGTGATATTAAAATCTAAGACATTAATTTTGAACGTCCGGTAATTATCGGGAATGTATCTTTACAAATTCCTTAGTTTTGAACTGTTAGCCGCAACGAGTGCGGCAGCGCGAATTAAGCGCTAAAAGTAGATTAGGCTCTCTGCGCGTAGGACAATTTAATTTCCGCTGCACGTTCGAATTGTAAATGACGGTTTTTTTTAGGAATGGTTGTAAACTATAGTCTCAATACAATAGGATATTTTGCTCGTTTTATTTTAATTTGAATACTTATCAACAATTGTCCAGCTATTATCTATATGCTTGAACATCATAATCCCGTATACAATTTTACAGTGATTTCCCTCGATATTGTTCTTATGAACATGAGAGAAATTAAGGTAACAACATGTATTGCTATACGCGAAAATTTATACTTACAATGAACTAAATTACATGTCAATTTTACACGCATTCATAATTTTATGAACTAAAAATTAATCTTTGTTGTTCAATTTTCTTCATTTAAGATGACCTAAATAGCGACAGCGGCGATGATTAACGCCGTTGCCGTTCTCAACTTCCCGCTACAAAATAAGCGGTGTGGTCGAGTTCACCGTTGCCCGTCCTGGTTTCAGGGATTGTACATAACTGTATATATTTTATTTTATTTGTTTTCCCGTTTTAACTGTTGAAGGGAAATGTCATGTTTTTATGATCATAGATTTCTGAAAGTCCTTCCAAATTAAATTTTCTGAAGTTTAACTTTCTGAATAATATCTTAAATTTTTCAAAATTAAATTTCCCTGTTCTTAAAATTTTTCGGTTTTTATGACCAAGTATTAAATTTATGCTTCTTAAATCCGTGATCGTACAATGTTTTATATGTACTTAATTTTGATCTTTTATTTCAGGAAATGTTTTATGTCATGTCTTATTTTATTTCTGTACTATTTTTTTCCATTTAAGTTGCTATTATATTTTAATTAATTACCAGAACCCTGGAATTGGTTGTTGGGGTAAATATTTATTTTGATTTTACCCTGTTTTGTAACATTTTTAGTTTATTAATTTTTTCCTAGCCGTAACTTACCGTAATGATTTAAATTTTTTGTTCAAATTGTTTTCGGTTACTATTTTTTTTCCCAAATACATTTTTCTAGTCAATATTACTAAAGTTTAATTTTCTTAAATTTCATCCATTCAATTATTTCAATTTTCTTGAATTTCCTTCATTTGATCATTTTAAATTTTCCTACTGTAACTTATGGTTACAACATGGGTATGTGGATTACATTTTTATTTTTATGATTTTCTATGTCTTTATGTTTATAAATTATTTTACTTAAATCAATGTTTCAATTTTCTGCGTTTTATTATTTCTTGCAAATCCTCGTATTATTTTGTTGCAAATTATCACATAACATGTTTGTAAATATTTGTTAATTTTAATTAACTTTACGTTAATTATTTTCCGTGATTTACTATGTTTTTATAGTATTTTCATGGTCATTTTACTATTTTTTTTTATTATATTTTTTCTGTCGTGTTGTAAATACTTATTAATTTACGTTTTCGTATGTCATGTTTATACGTGTTTATGCATTTCCCGTATTTTTCGTTTTGTATATATTTCATGTTTTTCTTATTTTCAAATAATAGTATTTTCTAAAACAAGCTATGAGTTTCTGTTTGAAAAGTTATTTTGCATTACATCCTGAAACATAATAGACTTAAGCTATTTTCATGTATTTATGCGATACATGATACTAACTTGCTTAGTATCCTGCACTGTGAGAATCGAAACTACGTAGGTGACTGGACTAGTAATCATGCATTGGTTTCGGAAAAGGAACTTCCGTTTTTACTCACTAGGGTCCCCGCGTGCAGAGCGCGTGAACGCTCCTTCACGGTGACGCCATGTTTTCTTTGTTCTCTGTTGGATACACAAAGACTTACTCATCCTCAACGTTTGCCTCTTCCAACTGCCGACGCAGCCTAATTATTGGGGTGGCTTTACTGCTACGGGTATTATTACCATGCATAGAACCAAGCATTCTTTGTTTATTAAATTCGTAATCTATTTCATGGTGTTTATTTTGAGTTTATGTCTGAACCGCTAGCTGCATCGTCAGGCTCGGAAGGCGTAAACGTTGGTGATTGAATCTACGATAAATGGTCTGTCGGATCTTCCAAAAGTTTTGCTATGTATTGTTGTAATTTTATTTCAGCTTCCGTCACGGTACCGTTAAGCTGCTCCGATAATTTCAAGTCGGTAGGTCCGTTAAAAGGAACAGGTTGGTTATTCGTTGTTAGGAACCATGGTCTTAAATTGTTCACATGTGCGCGAACGACTTTTAATGGATCCAGAAAATGTACAATACGGACAATAACATTGTTAACGAATTCCATAATTCTGAACGGTCCTGTCCAAGCACGAAGTAATTTCGGCGAAAATTGTTTAATTGGTAAGAAGTCGCGTAATAATACGTAATCATCGACTATATAGCGGTAAGGACATGCAGTACGATCATAAAAGTTTTGTTGTCTCTTAACTGCTTTCCAAGTATGTGCTCGAGCGACTTCGAATGCTGCTTGTAGTCTTCTCTCTAGACGTACTATCGTGTCATCGCTATCGTACCAGATTCGTGGTGGTTCAAAAGCTAATGCACTCGGCAATCTAAATTTGGAACCGTGATGTAAATAATGTGAACTAATTAGTGTGGTTGAATTAAGACACGCGTTTAGTGCTATAGTCACTAATTCTAAATACTCGCGCCAATTATCTGGACAACTTGCAGAAATCTTACGTAATATTGTTTCTATTCTTTTATTTGCTGCTTCTACCGTTCCTCCTGCCCACGATGTGTTAGGAGTGAAATTTATCAGTTTAATATTGAACAAATTTGACAATCTTGCCACAATAGCATTGTTTATCTCACTTCCGTTGTCTCCGCGCAGCTGCACGGGTGCTCCATATCTAGCTATGAGGTGAGAAAACAACTTTGTAGTTATTGTTTCTGCTTTCTTATCGGGAATTCCGACTGCAATTACGTAACGATTGAAGTCGTCAATTAACGTCATTATGTAGACGTTCCCGTGAATGCTTTTATTCAAGGGTCCAATGAGATCCAAGCTCCATGAATGACCTGGTCTCTGTAGGGGTTGATAGGCTCTTAGCTTAGCTTTGAGTGGCTTATTAGGTCTAACGTAAGCTTGACATACTTGACAAGTTGTAACGTAATGAGCGATATCGCCCATCATTTTAGCCCAATAGCAATACAGTTCTATCAATTCTCTAGTTTTACTGGCTCCGTGATGTCGGGCGCCAGGGGTGGAATGTAATCTCGGATACAATAGTTCCGTAGAGATTTTGGTATACACATCTGTGCTAGATTGTGCATACGGCCAGTATTGTTTCTGTTATGAATATTAATTAAGCCATTAATTATTTCCTTACAGTTGGAACCTTAGGGGAAATAATATTTAATATCTTATCAAACATCTCCCTCCCTGCTGATGCCATCAAAATATATAATTTATCTGCATCAGCAACTTTCTTTGCTCTAAAGAAATACGTTATTCTTGTAGAATATTTATTCCATGTGTCAGCTTCATGGTCAAACTCCGCAAACAGGCCAGACGGTTTCGCCATATCGTCTGTGTCTGTATCACTAACACTTAGGCTAAGATTAGGATCAATAAATAAATTATTTATTGCAATGTCAACTAAGGCATTTGCTAAAGTAACGTCTGTAATGACGGCCACTACAGGTGGTACACAAATTTCACCTGCAACTGACATACCTATGTCAACCAGTAATAAGCTGTACTAATTACTACAATTTAGCCAAATTTAATACTAAAGCTACTCGAGACCATAATTGAATTGCTTAACAACTAAGCCTTATCCCATGATTATTAGCCTACCTAATTTTATAATTTTGCTTGTCCATAATGCTTCATAATTAGAATTTTACACACATGGTTTAGTTCACTTCTCAAGTAACAAAAAACAACACCACCGGCTTAAGCAGCCTGCAAGCCAAACAAGTTCAATAAACTAAAGGTAATTAAATTTATAATATAACTCACCAGCCAGCCAGAGTAGAGATAAGGCAACATCACTTTGCAAGGACCCAATTTATTTGTGTTTTTCCGGCTTATCCTAATTATAGTATGATAGGTGAAAACTGCTAACGCGTTGCATCGGGACACAAACAAATTGTGTGCTGGCAAAGCAATATCTCCCCCTGTTCTAGCAATAAGGAAACGAATTGTAAATATAATAAATTCGAATCACACAAAGTTCCACTCACACAAGCAACTACTTTTCAGTGCTCCGAATTTGGTAAGTTGGCAAATTCACTATTTAGGCTAAATAGTTTAGTGCCTGGAATGGGAGTTAATTTAAATCTTAAAAAAGTAGTAGTGCCACATGTAATGACACTACAGTAGTGACGTCATTGCATTTAAGTTGTGCTGGTGCATCTCGCGAAACACTAGCAGTTGTGCTGCAGTTTTTTGGACCGACCCTACCGTTTGACGATTGACCAGGTGGCCGAGACTGAGAAAGGTGCAGAGAAAGGTCACTTTTTTTTAACGGTTGGTACCAGTTGGTACTGATTACATTTTCACAGATTTTTTCGAAGTCGACTCAATAAACTACGGTGGCCATGGCGGCTCACTTCATTCGTATTTTATACTTCACACATACAACTGTGAACTTCACACATATATGTCCGAAATTCATAGTTATGTCTACGAACTTATTACTTCACATATGCAACTATGAACTTCACACATATATCCATGAACTTCTTAGTTGTACTTATGCAATTCTACTTCACACATATAACTGTGGACTTCGCACTCACATCTGTGAAGTTCATAGGCATATCTACAAACTTCATACTTCACACATCCAACTGTGAACTTCACACATACAGCTATGAAACTTCATACTTCACATGTACAACTATGAATTATGAAGTTTTCATAGATATAACTATGAACTTCATAGATGTAAGTGTGAAGTTCAAAGTTCTGTGTGTGAAGCATGAAGTTCATAGATATAACTATGAAGTTCAGAGTGTGAAGTTCACAGTTGTTTGTGTGAAGTATAAAATACGAATGAAGTGAGCCTCCAGGGCCACCATAGCAAACCCTCCCTATCAGTGGTGTGTACACCATACAGTCAGACTGGTAGGTGCCAGGGCCCCCCCCCCTATCAAATGCAAGCAATTTCAAATTTCAACATGCCTGTGCACAGACAGCACCTCGCCCTGGTAGTCCAACACTGACATACGAGTAAGAAACCAAGAATAAGCACACTGTATTCTCTTTAACTTCAACTACACTGGGAAAGGAGCAAGAGGACAGTTTGATAGTTGCCCAAAATTGACTGTTCAATTCCTCAGTAAACACTTGTGTTTGTGAAGTCTCTTAATATTTAATTACTGTTCTGATTTTGGGAAGGATGGGCTCAGTGAAATTGTTTAGTTGGTGTTTTGAATGTGTTAAGAGCCACACACTTGCGCCCACCAGTTAGTTTGTTAAAAAAAATGCTCTGCCCCCCTTCTTCCCCCACTACACAGTTCGACAACCAGGTTGATCATTTCTTATACCACCTTGAAAATGTGTGGCTCGTAATACATTCAAAATTCCAAACAATTTTTCACAGACCATTCTGCCTTCCTTCCCAAAAATACAGTTTAATTTGTGCTTGTGCCACCACACCAGTGATACAATGCAAAATCACCCACCAGTGAGTGAACTGCACTAAATTGTCTTAAAACCATCGCTGAGTATGTTGGGTCCAAATTTAAGCATTTTGCCTAATTTTAATATAGATTTTCAAAAATTTTCTCAACTTTACCCCCGTCGCTGGGCTACACTATAATTAATGCCACCCTGCACCAGGGCCCGCTTGTAGTACTGTGACAGGGACCCAACAGTACACGCCACTGCTCCCTGTAGGCTTCAGTGCGAAAACAGGGCGTAAACTATGTCACACTTCGGTGATTTGGGGTTTTGGTCGGATGATGAATATTTTAATTATTTTATTTATCACTAGTTGAAAGCCTGAACAAAGTTCGGGGAGAAGCAAATGTGTAGTCACAAAAGCCCGAAAACTACTGGCCTTAATAACTAAGCAGCATGACAAAATAAGACCAAGGCTAGTCTCTTCCCCTACGAAGTCACTTATCCTACAAAATCCTTTTTTAACCCTGTCGGCAACCTGCTCCCCAGATCTCTTTCTTTCTGTCCTCCCCCGATCTCTTGTCTATTCTGCCTCCGTTAGGTTACGCTAGTCTCTTCTAATCTTGCGCCACCCCATACACAGATAATCTTTTCCCTACCGGCGTCTCTGTCTTCCACTCTCTCCCCCTCCACCGACAATCATGGGTTGCAAATCTTCCAGCCCTGAACAATCTTTTCGGGAAATGGCAAGAAACTGCGGCCGGGGAAATAACTATACCGAATTAATTACAATTAAGCGTCACTACGCGTTAAAATTTTTCACAGTACAATCTCTTCGCCACCATATTACAGCAGGAGGAGGAATGCAAACCCTCCAACCGCACCCCACCCCCCCAAAAAAAAAATTTGGGCACAGTCACATTGCGCCAGTCTCT
>JAHWFP010109821.1:0-11863 GCA_023313725.1 Lithobius niger | reverse complement strand
CATTGCCTATTTTATACCTTCAATGGGCAGCGAGGGTAAGTAGTAATCGAAATGAGGCACTTCTTATTACTGACGAGGAAATCTTGCTGAAATTTAGGCCTAATAATAAAATAATTTATTTCAAAATAGTTACAATTGTAACCCTCGAAACTGCATTGCTACAGTTTGTGCGAGTTTTAAAAAACAATAATCTAGAAAACAATTTTAAATTACACATCCAAACATACACCCCACATGAGTCGGTTGGAACAATAATACACTTATACATTATGAATAACACTTATACACTTATTTTTGATATTTCAAGTAACATTATGTAAATTATTTGTTTATAATTTATCATCAGGGAACAAGACGTCTTTTATACTTTTTTTGAACTGTCCTTTATTTGAACAATTTAGTAGTTCTTTTGGAATTTCATTAAAAATATTCGGTATAAAATATTGTCGGCTTCTCTTCCCGTAATTATTTTTCCAAGCTGGCAGTTTATAAATATTTTTTACAGTTCTTATTTTCCCCAATTTGCATGTTTTGGACTTAAATTTATTATCAAAATAATACTTTGTTAGTATAACTAAATTTTTTAATTGCTTTATATTCATAATTTTATTTTGTTTGAAGATTTGTTTTGTTTTTATTTTATTTTTCTCTCCAAATAAGATTTTAATCAGTTTATTTTGAATTTTTTGAAGTCTCTCAAGTAGATATTCAGAAGCATGTCCATAGATCTCTATACCATATCTTATTATGCTTAAGACCCATGCATAAAGTATAATTTTCTTTTGTTTATTATTTAGTAAATGTCTTAATCTATATACTATAATTTCAATCACGTCCCAAACATGCATACCTTCCAAGACCTGGATTTCAGCTTCCAATACTAATTTCCATAGTTGTGAGTCAAGATCGTTTTTGACGTCAGTGTAGCTAGTAGGCAATGGTGTACGATTGTCACAGCATTACATGACTCCCATATTTCTCTCAGAGGGAAATATCTACGGAGACAATGGACCCTACATCGCTTGCATGAGTGATAACGAGATCTAGCTACATATCCACACAGATGGTTCATACGAGAAAACAGTTGAATAGTGGGATTAGTTATCCAACTTCCTGAGTCATGTTTCTTAGCAACACATTTTATATCAGAAGTATGTAGGTTAGGTTAGGTCGTTCATTATTAAGTAATGAACAAGTCGCCATCCCTAATCCTTTAACGTCTAGTTGTTTCTGTAAATGTATAAAAGGTGATGCTGTTGGGCATAAGGTCACACATTTAGTATTTTTCTGGTATGTGGTTACAAAAATTTGAGATGGTGGAGAAAGAGTCTGGAATGTGCACTGCTTGCCCACTGGGTGAGTAATAGGCCTAGGTGGGGATTTTGAGTAACAGTTGAAAGAAAGACAGGGATGTACTATTCTCCACTCTCATGTCCATAACTATACCTAGTGCTCCACGGGTAAGTGCATAAGCCAGTTCTCTTTTACAGTGAAAAGATGATTTTTTCATTTACCATACATTATGAGGTCTATCGGCACATCGTGCCTGTTCACAAATACACCATTGGTACGCTAAGTTACCGTTTAGTCCATGTTTAAAAAGTGAGTTGCTGACATCAGGTTTTGTGGCTGATGGCATCTCTAAAACATTTTTAATCACCACCAAGTGTTTTAGTGGTAGACCTTGTTTATCGTATCCCCTGACATGAAGGTCTCCCACAAAATCACCGATAGTGTTGCACTATTTGGGGGACATTTGGTCCTGTCAACCTGTTTATAATAGGTGTCAACAATTGTTTGTGCGAGGGATAGCGAGATCTAGGTACATATC
This sequence comes from Lithobius niger, assembly GCA_023313725.1. Classification (NCBI taxonomy): domain Eukaryota; kingdom Metazoa; phylum Arthropoda; class Chilopoda; order Lithobiomorpha; family Lithobiidae; genus Lithobius; species Lithobius niger. Next base: position 10,032 of record JAHWFP010109821.1, on the reverse strand, counting down.
CAAGGAGATGGTTTATACGAGGAAACATTTGAATAGTGGGGCTAGTTAGCCAATTTTATGAGTCCTGTTCTTTAGCAACACATTTTATATCGGAAGTATTTATATTAGGTCATTCATTATTAAGCAGTGAATCGTGGGCAAACGCTAGGCTTTGCTCGGAGGACAACCAAACCAGCAACTGTTGCAAGTCAGCTCAGAGGAGTCGAGCGCTTCAGAGTTTGGTTTTAGGGTTAAAACGTATGCTATGTGCTGTTGGCATAAGAAAGGCACGTGTTCTGGATTGTCTGATTGTTGCTGTCTGCTGGTCGAGCTCTGTTGAGGAATTGCACTGACACAATTGGCTACCGGTGCTCCTACTATTGGGTCGTGAACCGTACATCTGTGCTGTTGTTTTGGTGAGGTCTGTCCACGGTTCCTTCTGCCACTAGTCGCTACATTCGAACATATAGTATTCAAATGTCCAAATCCATAACAGGATTGACACCTGGGGCCAGTGGGGTGGTCAGCAGAGTATACACGATTGCAGTCTCTAAAGATGTGCGAGGAACTTCAACAATAAATGCACACTTTATCACGATGCTTTTGAGGCTGATTAGAGGAGACTTACTGTTGACGTTTCCTTACTGGAGGTGGCGTAGTGGCCTCGGACCTGGTGACATCTGGGGTGATCAGCTAAATTCTAGTTATAATACGTTTTCTACTGATGGTGCTCAGGTAGACTTCTGGTGGCATCTACATACAAAGGATGGGTCCTGGGACGAAGTCTAGAAGACGAGTGGTGACAAGAAGCTGCGTGGACATGTTCTGAAGGAACGGTAAGGAGCTGGAAGGATCCCTAAGCTTAAATTGCCCACAAACTCAGTTTGGATCTGGGCTAGGTCTAAAGCTTGGCCTGAACTTAACAGCGTCTCTCTTGCTACGGTTAAACTGGGTTGTTTGATGCCCCGCGAAGTCCAGGTGCCAACCTTTTTTTTTTGTTAGAGGATATCCCGTTGCTGTGAGTTCTTCCATGACCGTATTTGCACACCTCATGCAGGCTCCCACGTCCTCACTAGTCATCATACTGATATTCACCAGAGCTTGCACTCTTTATATCTGGTGGAATGGAATAGGTCGATTCTCCCAAAATCAGCGATTATCGCTTCCAAAATACACGACCTCTTGGACTGTTGTGAAACGAGATAGATAAGGGGAGCATCATTGTCCAATGCACCATAAGTTTGTATTTGGCATTTAGTTGATTCCATGCTGCTATTTGATCTGGTGTTGTATCGTGGCATCCGGACAATTCTGCTCCAAAAAGGTGGGCAGCTGCTTCTTTTCCTCTGGCAAGCAAGTAAAGCAGGCTTTCCAGCGTTTGTAATTCTCCTCTTGTAAGTATGGGGGGATTTCTTTGTAACCATAGGTATGATGGTGATCAAGTCGGTACATGTCGGCAACTGCTGGGCCCCAAGACTACATTGTACCTCTCTAAGATAAAGGGGTGGATTATTTTCTCTCTTTCTGTTGATACCTTCCTTCCTCTTTGGTTCAAGAAGTCTTGCTTCCAATAACACCATTTATATCGGAATGAATGTTAAAGCGTTGTCCCAGCACTTTGCTGACTTATCTGTCATTAAGTAAAGTTGGTAAATGTTCAGATCGTGCGTTATGTTTTTCTTATGAGCCTCTGTAGGCAAATAGGAGGAAGCAACTTCAGCATTAAGCTCAAAGGATACATCTTTTAACAGGTCGTTATGTGGATACGGTACAAGACGGTTAAGGATAAGGTGAGGCTTTAAAAAAGTGAGGAGAAATGTTGGTACTTTATTCTTGCAGATCGGGGAGTGTCAGTCCAGCTTGTATAGCGTTGCTACATCCAAAGTATCTCTTTTTCCTGAATAAATGGCTATGAGTCTGTCAGAACATCTTACAGCCGGCCGTACAGGCAAACATCTGTCATTTAAATGTTAACCTACTGCAGGTTTACCCTACTGAAGTTTACCATAGTTGGCATCTGTCTGGAGTCATGCAAGATATCGATACCATTGATTAACCAGTACAGTTGAAAGTCAGGAAAACAGAAGGTTGATAAAGTTTAAGCCTTAATGGTGGTGCAAAACGACATGGCGGCACTGCTATTTCGTACTTCTCCATTACGCAGTGATAGTCGTAATAGGAGTGGGAGAAGGGAAACGGCAGAATAAGCAGCGTTGCAAAGCGGGCCACGACGTATTGAAGTACAAATTGAAATTACAACTGGTGGTAGATCGGCAAAGTTACCACAGTTTAAGAGCAAAAGAAAGAAGGGCGGTCAGTAGAGAGATGTAACAATCGGGAAAGAGAAGGATAACAATGAAACGATGATAATTGTGGAGGCTTCGACCGAAGAATTGTTTCATACTAAAAGTGGGGAAGCTCCCAACTTTAAAGGACAACAGTTGACTTACGCTCTTCTGCTTAATCAATATGCTGAGAGTGTCAAGGACTCGATCTCATTTTATCCTGGTCATAACAGGAACTCTTTAGTTAGCACAGTTTAAGAGTGAAAGAAGGAAAGGTGCTCAGTAGAGAGGGGGGTAACAATCATGAAAGAGAAGGATAACAATGAAACGATGATAATGGTACAGACTTCGGCCGAAGAATTGTTCCATACTTAAAGTAGGGAAGCTCCCAACTTTGAAGGACAACAGTTGACTTACGCTCTTCTGCTTAATCAATACGCTCAGAAATATAATCAATATATCCAAGAAATTCAGGGAACTAGGGGATTTATTTATAACAAAAGCAGTGCAATGCAATAGAACTCTAGCAATCTTAAAGCGCAGCAAACCTTAAATTTGCATCGTAAGTTGTTTCTGAGTCGTCACTGGGCTATCAATGGAAGCAATCTTCGGTGGTTGAGTGCACCTCCCAGGTCATATGTGTACCTTGTTCTCTTTGAGAGAACAATTTAAGCGCCAAATCGTGCTTAACGAATGCATGCAGAGGATCAGAATGAAGAATAACCTTCAATAATTTAAGTGTAGTCACAGGCGAAATTAATTTTGCAATATTGCAGTGCTTTGCCAAGCAGTTATGTCTACCTTGCTCTTATCCGTAACGCATCCAAGATGTCGTAATGTTTTCAGTGATGAGTCTTGCAACTGACAACATCAAGTATTAACCAGCATATTTAAAACAAGTAATCCTTAATTTCAAAATGGGGATAAATATGACTCACCATTAAAACGATTTTGGGGAAGATACCTAATGAAAGCGCAGGGAATTTTTAGTGGTAAAAATGGTAATGAAACCGCCAGTAATGCTGAAAATTAGGGAAGCACAAATGGTAGTGGTAATGTCACCGATGCAGAGGCAAGTCCATTAGCCTCGCATGTAGGTGCTTCAAATATTGGTGATGTGGAAGCTGCCGATACCGTAGAAATTTATGATAACAGTAAGGATGCAGTCATGATTATTGGAACTTTGCAAGACTGACGCAAGTCAACTAATGTGAATCTTACTAAAAATTCGGGTTCTCTTTTAATACAGGAACACTTTAAGCGATATACTGTTAATTTTCCAACAATGTTGTCACGCCATTTAGCAGGAATCCAAAAATCGAATTTAGAAACCAATCATAAGTTACTAACTCTGCAAGCCGAACAAGCCACAACTAAAGCTTGTGTTGCGGAACTTGAAGACAATTAAAGTGTCTTAATGACGTTTGTGGTCAGCAACAAACCAAGCAACGATTCAAGTATCTGATGTTCCGGATTTATCTCGTAGTTTGCTAGGGTCAATCTCGAAAAGGGCTCGTTTTCAGGATAAAGCTGGGAGCAACCTAGTGCCTCCTACCCAGTACAGGATTACCATGGCAACAAGCGACCGGCAAAAATTGTGCTCTTTAGAAGATAAGTGCGAGGAGCACTCCACGACAATTTGAAGATGGACGTCTCGAATAATTTTCAAGAGAAACCAGGAAAGGGCAGTGCAAGTTCAGTGCAAGAAAGCAAGATCTCAGACAGGGATTTTAGCAAAGGCCTTATTCGTATTCAAGCCCGTGCAACACTGCATTTGCAACTACCAGTTTTAGAGGAAATGGGCACCATCAATCAATGGTTTGTGGTCATGCAACTCTACATAGAAAAGAAAATTGACAGTGGTCACCTGCTCAACTTGATGAAGGCCACACTAAAAGGAAAATATGGGAAATGGTCAAGCTTGGCAGGACATCAAACATCATTGTTGATGGCCACATTTAAAACTCCCAAGACTGACCATGAGCGAATGCTACAAATCCATGCTATGAAGCAGGAGAAAGAGAAACCCCAAAGCAGTTTGTATGGTGCATGGTATGAAAATTCAAGAATCTCCAGAAAACAAAAGACGAAGATGAAGATGTCTACCTCATTTTGGAAAGGATGCAACACCAGCAAGGTTCTTCTTATCTAGGGACCTGCTGAAGACCTTACAGCAGATTAAGGATGTTCAAAGTATTCCAGCTTACATTGTGCATGTAGGGAAGAAGACGGACACTCAGCATACAGGCTGTTCCACACGACTAAAGCAGATTTGGGAAGCAAGGGAGTGCTACCAGGTACCAGCAGCAATAGTGGAAGCAGAGATGAATGAAATACAAACCAGCCCCATCTAGGAATCAGCAACTAGAAAGTCACCTCACTGCAAGATGCAATGGACGGAGTCGATAGGACTACAAGGAGCCGAACAGGCAGGCAGATGTCAATAATCAGGATGCCTACAACAGATCACAAAAGGAAGACCACTCCAGTGAAGCTGCATCAGACAATGGCGACATGAAAACCCTTAACATGATGCACCTCCAACAAGGAACGAGAGGAAGGATTGGAAGGAGGTGGTCAACTGTTGGAACTGTGGCTAGTTGAGGTATTTAAAATGAAGTTGCAAGAATCCACCCAAGAAGAAGCAACAGAGCTTGTTTTCAACGACCGGAGTGACACCGCTGCATACCGTACCAGTGCGCATGAGAAAATGGTGAAATCCAACCAGGACACTTTGCAGGCGTAATCATACACTTGTTTTAGGTAGGTAACAATTTGAGTGGGAACAACAGATTAAGGGGTTACGCCCTGAGATATAAAGTTACCATTAGAACCTGATGTGGTACAATGATATAAAGTTATCATGTTGTGCGTTGTCTGATGCAGCTTCACTGGAGTGGTCTTCCTTTTGTAGTCACTTGTAGGCATCCTGATTACTGGTATCTGCCTGGCTGTTTGACTCCTTGTAGTCCTATCGATTCCGTTCAGTTGCAGCTTGCAGTGAGGTGACTCTGGTCAGTTACGCTGTAGGGAAAGCCAAAAATAATACTGGTCTTACCCTGACTATAGGCTTCGTCTATTTTCCTCTTAACAGTAGTGCCCTCAATATCAAAGGTAGTATCTATGTTTAAATCCACATGAAATAAATGATTCATCCATTACCAAACCGTGAACCACTACATTTATGGAGGTAAACACCTTGAGTCCTTAAGTTACTGTTAACCCCATCAGATCCTGACAGCAAATGTTTTGTTGCTGTTGGTACTTCTACGACATTATGTAACGTAATATACTCATTCAGTAAGCTACCTTGACGGTTATAGCCCAACACTCATAAGTCTCCAGATAGCACACCAAATGCGGTCGCACCATCTGGAAGTTATTGTATGTACTAGAATATCTTCGTTAAACATATCGCTGTCGGCCATATAAGATTCTTGTGGGAGAGGGTAAATGTACTAAGAGCCATTAGCAATTGAAGCCAACATTATTTCTACCCTATAGGGCAAAGTGCATTATTTATTTGTTTGTAAGCATGTCTTAGGAGATACAATATGGCTCTGGAATCATGAAGAAAAGGTTCACTTACCCCGGTGAACGTTGCCCGCATGTTAGACTACCTCGGTCTAAGTTTGGGGGAATATTTAGGCCACACTCTTCGAGGGTCATGGTGATCATTCTCCTGAACATTTCTAGGGGAAGGGTATAATAAGCCTTGTGGTTTTGATAGAGGAATGCCACGTTGGGATTGTTGATGTCCTGGTCCTTGTTTCTTGTGTTCTGCGGCATTGCTGTAGAAGAATTCGTCGTGCGCACATTGGGCAAGGAAATTCACCATGGGTGTTTGTTGATACTCCTGGAGAAGCTGTGAGTAACCAGGGGCATTGTTGACGCGCAGGCTAGCTGTATGTCCGTAGCCATACCAGCATAAACACCTGGCTCCTCGTGGAAGGGCGCGTGGGTCGATCTGGTTGCACTCTCTAAAATTGTATGGGGCGCTCCTGCAGTAGACACAACAGTTGGTGCTCCGTCGTCCACGCCGTGATGGTCGCAAATTAGTTGGCCTATCAAGGTTGGATCTATCCCCCCTCTCCATCATGAATTCCGAAAGCTTGAGGTCTACTTAAGGTTAGAAAATCACATGCAGGCATGAAACGTGCAGAACGCTCGTAAGGCATTGGGGAAGAATATAGGTGACTTTGGAAATTAAGCTCGCCATATCCAATGTAGTTGATCGCCGGATTGGGGAAGAGAACGTTAGGTGGTCCAGTATTATGAAGAAATCCCTCTTGTTGTTTGTAGATGATACTATCTAGCAGTTCGTGTTGAATCAATTGAAATGTGAGAGGCCGCCCACTGCAAAGAAGAGACCCTCGAACCATCATAAGGATAGGCCTTTGGAATTCGCCTCAAGAGCCAGGGTTTGGGCTTCGGGGAGCTGATATCCATTTGTAATATATCATCACGCAAGGCTGGCCCTCCTAATATATGACCACCTAACGTTTTCTTCCCCAATCCGTACTCCGTATATGAATAGAAGGTCGAAAAGTCAGTGTAACTGGTGGTTTTGTCTGTTCGGGCATAGTCAGTAGCCATCAGTCCCAATGTCTTTAGTGTGACGAACTGTCTGAAATTGTATGTAGAGCTCTGGAGGCATGGTCCTCATCATCATCACGACGCAGCTATTCTTCAACTGGTTCCAAGTATCCAAGAGTATCCAAGAGTTGCGATCAACGCATCAGGTGGGAAGTGCTGTAGTATAGCGGGTTCCCAATCCTATCTCATTTGCTTGGCAAAGAAATTGGGCATGCCAGACCTTTAATTTTTTGGGCATGCCAGACCTTTTAATTTTTTGCACTGGTTAAAGAAACGATTAATTTATAATTAGCCTTACTCCGGTTACCCCTCTGTCCTTCTTGTGGTGGGTGTTGAGGTTGATAAGGCCAACCCTCCTCCGTACTTGTACTGGTTACATATTAACTGATGCAGTTCTGCAGTTACGTACAGCAACTGTTCTCTCTCTTACTTGACGTAGTTGGGTTAGGTTGGTTTCAGTTGAAGAATCCTCTCATATAAAGGGCCTGCTACCACGTGCGGAATATCTCTTGTAGCCAGAGCGTTGGGACTCGACCCACTGACCTCTTGTATTAAAGTGCGGTGCTTCCCCACTCCGGCCACAGGCTACTTCACTATATCTTTGAGGCCGTTCTTTTTTGGATCAGAGATGTTCCCAAACATGCAGTCAAACATTAAAAGAAGATTCAAACAGGAAATTTATTTCACTTTGGTTTTATTGGCAATAAAAGCCATTAGGCAGTATTACTAGGCATTATTACCGAACGGTACCTTTGAATCACTATATATACGAGTTGTCAGAAGTCATTCCCAATATTAAACCTACAAAATGGCGGACGAGGAAGAGAAGTCAAATCGACTTTTCTATCAGATATTCAGTTAGAGGGAAAAAATTAAGAAGAGGACGTCAGAGATATTACGTAATGATCGTATCTTTTACAGAGACAATAACGAACCAATGCCCAATTAAACGACAATAGAATTGAACAATGCACGATATGTGGCAACAAACGTCAAGTAAGAGAGAGAGAGAGAGAGAGAGGCGAACGACAGCACATAACATCACCATATTTCGCAGAGCAACAATGCGAACCAAAGTATAACAAGTCATTGTTAGCCGGTACTAAATCGGCACATACTAGTCAGCTTCTTGATGTTAAAAATAAAGAGCGCTAAAGAAAAATACAAGACACGAAACGTGGAGGTGCTGCAAATACATTCCTCGTGGAAACAAGAAATACACTGGGATTCGTGAGACGTGGTCTATGTTCCCCACACTTCACAAGCCAGTAAAAGATAGTATTGTAAAGTGACTTGTGACATTTGTGGGGGGGGGGGGGAATTGTGGTGTCACCCACTAGATGATGATGTTCTCCCTGAGAAGTTAATAAAATCATATCAAACACAAAAACTGGTAAAAGGGATTGTGAAGTTCCGAATGGTTCGGCCCTTCAGGGAGTGATATCAACACACGAAAACATTCGCCAAGTTAATCGCACCGCTTAATACTTCGAAGGTTAAATGAAAACTAGAACATTGCTAATTTTTCTAATATTTTAATTTCATATCACTCCTTTGAGAGACCGAACCATTCTCAACTTAGTCGTCTCTTTATTCGTTTTTGATTTTGTTTTGAATATTGTAAATTTGGTTATTTCGTTCATATCACTCCTTTGTGAGGCCGAGCCATTGTCAACTTGGTGCCTCTTTACCAGTTTTTGCTTTATTTTGATAGTTTGCTTGTTTCTCGTGAACTGGACATAGACACAATTTCTTCGGCAGCGTTGTTTAGATTTGTGAGGACACACTAGTGTGGAAGTTGACATTGCCCGATTTTGGCCGTCCAATCAGACACAATGCCGACAATACTAATAATGATTATAATAACACTTTCGTACTTACGCGCCATTCCACGCCGTTCCCGTTACACCCCCCGGGCTGTAAGCCAGAAAACGAATGCAGTTCGTATCGTGCTGCAGCCATCCGTCAAATTTCATGGCTGGAAGCCTTGCCGCTATCTCGGTATCGGTGAATAATCACCCTATGGGAATTAACATGGGGATGAGAGGACTAGAATTAGAAGAAACTAGAAACTAGTAAAACATTTGCAATGTGATTGAGGGTCAAATTTTGCATTGAAAGCCACTTAGCTGACATTCCTACACAAGTTAATTTTTGTCAGGCGGGTCATTGCTCTCTATTTTATCACAATTTAAGCTTTTGTGCTGCATTATTATTTTTCCCTAAGTGCCTGAAATGTGCCAAACTATGCTTTCGGATACTAGACACTGACGTTTTGGCGTAGCGCTACATTGGTTTACAACCTTGACAATTGAATCGATGTGATATTTGTTGCCTATATTGGCGCTACACACTAGCGTGTGTCTAGATTGCTGCCCTACAAGGTACGTAGCCAGATAGCTTACCTCAATTGTGGAACGAATTTCGTTTCCTCCCACTTCAATCATTGCAGACTTTTTTCCGATGCGTTTATTAACTTTATTTGGATGTTTAAAGTAAAAATAAATAGTTATTGGAGATTTTGCTCAAACCTTTGTACGTTCCCAGAAATAATTAACAAATCATTTTAAAGAATCATAGCGCTGAAGTAATAATACCTCATTCGTTACGAATCTAGCATTTTGGGCAAAAACGGAGGTAAAAATACTTAGATCATGCGCATGCTGCCTGCATGAATCGTAGATCGAGCTTACTTACCGAGTTTCATTTTCCGTATTTTGGGCAGCAAGTTATCGGCAATTCTGATTTGTGAAAACTTTAGGATAACTGGAGCGTGCATGCACATCTGACAATGTGCGATCAGAACTGTGGAGCATACGTTCTTGATTTCTTATCGTGCTGTGACCTCAATTTACATACTCTCATAGCACGTAACCCTCCTATTCATCTCTGTCTTGTTTTTACACTAAAACAATCTAACATCGTGTTATGCCATTTAATGCACTTTGATGTAGTACTTAATAAAGTTAGAGCTGCTAGCAGTCATAAGCCGGCACTAGTATTTGCGTTTGAAAGAAATAGCCTTGTAAGTGCAAGGTAATTTTAAATAAAAATTAATATTTTCTTTAAATAACTTTTTTTCGTGGGAAGAAAATGTCCGGGGGGGAAGAGGGAGGAGGGAGAAATGTCCGGGGACAATATGTGCCACTTTAGAGGGAATATGTTCTCTGTT
>JAHWFP010109752.1:5538-16277 GCA_023313725.1 Lithobius niger | reverse complement strand
ATGAAATTCTGAATAAATCCACGACAATTTAAGAAGATAGACGCTAATGAGTAGATAGCCGCCAAAACATATAGGCAGAGTCCATTCGGCAGTGTCCTGATCAAAAAAATGATGACACCACTGCGCACGAGTGACTCTTAGAATCTGACTTGGTGGATCTCACTGGTCTGGTTGGATAAGCAGGAAAAGGTTTATAATTATGGTCAGGATAATGCAGACATTAAATGAAAGAATATAATTGGGGACGTATCCTGGGGTTAAAAACAATGAAAAGAGTAAAAACGAGTGGGTAAAAACTACTAACAATTACAATGAAAGGGTAAAAACGTATACGAAACCAATGAAGGTAAAACGTACAAAAAAATGAAAAGGGTAAAAAACTTGAGAAACAGAAACAACGAAAGAGGCAAAAACATGCAACAAAAACCAATGAACTTAAGGTAAAAAGAGTAACAAACCTATAAAAAGTCAGGAATAAATGCATTGATGTCCATGTGAGAATATTGGCTTTTTGAGAATACTAAGAAAGACAGGAAGGATATGGAAGAATGGGCACAGCAGCACATTGGTTACATGTACCCATACTTAACTTAATCTGGCCATGCATACTTGCACCTATACTTAAGTTAACCTGGCCCCAATTTATTCCGACAATACAATAGACGAGAAAAGCATCAGTAAAATTGAGGCGGACGAAGAGGCCATAACACCCTAGGTATGATCTGAGGCATGCGCGTCGGCTGAATGCTTGTTTTGCTATCTTTCTTTTTTTTGCTTTTTGAGTGAATGCTGCCAACACACACAGGTTTCATCCTTCAGTGTTACAACCGCTTCGTTTTTATTCCTCCCACTTTTTTAAGTTGACTTGGGTGCTTGTTACAACTTAAAATACGACCATGCTTGAAACCTGAACGGATTTAGCCTAGATACGTCCCTATTTTGGTTTAACTTGTTGCACAATAGGCAGCTGATTTTTATCCAAGATAATGTAGTAGTGAAATCTTAACCTGCTAGCTTTTCAACACACCCTTTTCCTTTATTCCCCCATTGGACCTATCAACAAATGTATGAAACCAAAATGCTACATTTTCAAAATCCACAATGAAATCGTTTTACAAGATTTACCTTGCAAGTAATAGTCAATCGTAAAGTAAAGTTGTGAAGTCAGGCTTAAAGTGGCACTATCACCGATTGAAAGTAGGTAGCATATCTAGTACTATCTAGCACTTGCTTGCATCAAGCGAAGAAATGCACAACAAGCCACGAGCCTTCTTAATTACTGAGTGACAATTTGGTACGTCCTCGTGCACCTGGGAACAAGCTATACAGGTTAACAATATCACTACCGCTAGATGGAGACAAGGTATTTGCGAACAGCTTTCAATTGGTGATAGTGCCACTTTAAGTACTATCATCAATTGAAAATTATCTTACCTTTGTGTGTGAAAAGTCCATGGTACAGAAGTCCAGCTACAGCCTATTCCATGCTACAGAAGTACCTACTTTTAGCAACTAAATCGTACGACACCCGATTTACTGTGGTTGTAAGAGATTGTAACAATGCCTGGTTACTAAGTTTCTTTATATGTCAAGTTAAATCCGGCTAGCTACGAGCGTCTATAAACTCTTTTAGAAGGGCTATACCAATAGAGGAGGTCTCTTATACCACGTTCCGAGTGCAGACTTCCAATTCGAAATCTGAATAGAAAGAAATGCAAGTCTAATCCGGATTAGTTTGCTTGACCTCCGTTTCGAGCGTAAGAGGGAACGCATGGCAAAAGGAGCTTGGTTCCTAGTTTCTCAACCACTCACTAGAACACGCCGATGTCGCTTAAATAACGGGTTCGTGATTGGGCCAACACTTGCCGTGTGGTGCCACGAGCCCATAAATCGTTTTTTTTTAAATAAGAAGTAGTAGCAGGCAAATAAAATTCCTTTGAAAATTATTGGACACTTCCTTTGTTTATGCGAGATGCATTTGAATTAACAGTTAAAGAAACATGATAGCCACAGGTGATGGAATGTTGCCAATTAAGCATAAGACTCGCGTTTGTATTACAAGAGCACATTGAAGTTGAGAGCTGTTCACCAATGAACCCAGAAATCATTTAACTTGGGTACGATTCACTTCAGTTCGGGTATAGCCACCCCATTCGAAGCGCCTTTCCCATTTAATCCTCGTATATGAGGGTTAAAGATGCGCTCTAAATGGGGTATGAAAGACGATACAGATTCCATCAAGAACGACCACGTTGGTAAGTCGTGGTAAATCAATTGAGGTAAGAATTACAGAACTAATTTTAGGGGTTCTGTCGTGTCCCTTACCTGAAAACTGTCGTTTACGAAACCGCCAAACACAAATACGTTATCTTCAACAGCAGCTACGGAGGGCTGTAAACGTGCTACACTCACTGGAGCTACCGGCTTCCAGTTATCGGCCTTCGGATCATACATTTCAACACTAGAGAGCGCTTTACGGTACTGCCCCAAACCACCAATGACGTAAAAATTACAGCTGCAATGGACCATGGATGCTCTGGAACGTGCTACACTTAGACTAGCAATCTGACGCAAGCAAAGGCTATCCATGCGGTAGACATAAGCTACCTGAAGATGCTGACCATTCTCAGCTTCACCCCCAACAAAGTAGAGACTGCGAGCAAAAAATATGGAAGTGACATGCTCTGCAGGTATGCGGATTGTGGGTCGGGGTGGCAGCCATGTACCTTCCACTACATCGAAACATTGTTGAACTCTCAGACCAGAACGAGCCTCGCCAAGGCAGAGAATGGCCAAGCGGCCTGCACTTTTGGATCCAGCCTGCGGCGTTTTTGGGACATCAGAGGTTGTAGAGCGATTTGTTTCACACTTGAAACGGTCCACAGGCAAATCGGTATTATGTGTGTGAATGAATTCTGAGTTGTTGTTGTTGTAATTAATAGGGGCTACAAGTGCATCCGATGTTGAAGAAGGTCTTGGAATAGGATGCAGTGGCGGGCTAGTTGCTCCATCTTCCACATACTCAAGTTTTTTTCTTAGCAGTGACAATGACAAATCATCGAGAGTTCTTGGTGATTGAATTTTTGAACGAGAATTGAGCAGTGTAGGAAGTGCCTCCATCGACGCTCTTTGCTTTGCTGGGCGTGGTTCTTTTCTGGGACCTCTAACAGGAATGTCGGAATCACAGTTACGGCTTGCGTTTCTCGATGGTCTTGTATGGTTGTTTCCACCGGCATAAGAGCAATGCTTGGCAGTAGAAATGAGTTTTGCAGTATGCTGGGGAATTCTGCTTGCAACAACTTGCTTGTCTGGGCTGGTATCGTCATTGTTGCCAACAAAAAAGCGGCTGCACTTGTCCAAGTCGCCAGTCAGCCCTGCCACGGACAACAAACTGGGCACGTACTTCTTACGACGATCGGGCAAATGCACACTCCACACGGCAACAGCTTGCAAGATATCAGCTGTCGCTTGACCATTCAAAGACGAAGAAGAGAGGACACTCATGAGCTGTTGCAGCGACAACAAGCGGAAATGCCACATTTGCCAACAGCTCGAAAAATTGGCAGCCACAAATTTGGCCACTTCAGCTTCAATTTCTTTCAGAGACAAATCACGGGCTAAGCTCCACATTCGATAATACGTATTTACGCTGAGAGCTTTCAGCACATTTTCATTGGCCACCTTGTGTAAACCTAACACCTTTAAGTTCTTCAAAGCCGACAAGACGCTCTCTAGTTTTGGACCCTCCATCGCAGGCCCGTCCAGTTGTCCAGTGTAGAAATAGTTAAGAACGGTCCGGAAAACTTCCACTTCAATGTCGCGAATGTTGACCTTGGTCACTTTCTGCTTCTGGTGCAAGATATCTCGGAAATAACTGCTACTCGCAGCAAGTACCAAGCGATGGGCGGCAAAATTGTGACCGTGGCAGATGAGAGTAATGTCTGTCAAACAGTTCATATCTCGCATGTATCTCAAAGAGGCCAACAACGACCGACATCGACCTTTGCAAATTCTATGTGAACCAATGTCAGCCATTTTTATGAAGGTTCTCTGTAAAGACACAAGAAAATATCACCAATCGTATGACATAAAACTGACAGTTAACTATCTAACTACCTGGTAGCCACTGTTAAGCAGGAGCAAGCAAGCGTACATGTGATACCGCAGTGGCGTAACTCGGATATCACGGGCACACTGGCGCACAATTCAGAGGCCTCTCTCCTGCCCCTTTAAGATTTGCCCCCCCCCCCCCCTATAAAAGCAGCAATTACAAAGAAGCCAAACTGTCAATTTCAAATTCAATCTTGGGTATCAAATGAATAAAAGTTTGCAATAAAAAGGAGATCCTAAATAATTTTATACATTCCAGTTCCACCTGTAAGTTTTTTCGCCATGCTTCAGCATATGACTTGTATGTTTTGACTCGAGCCGATGCATTAAGCCCATGGCCCGACGCACGTAGCACCAGACCAAGAAATTGAGGCTGCACTGCACAGGTTTCATTCTACTTCTGTGATGTACTACTTACTTACTGTTTTGTTTTTTGCTGCTCTGAGGTGTTGTGGCGTGGTGCCGATATTAACCACACCAAACCGTTAAAACTGAGGTATGTTTAATTAGCTATTCAATAGTGTGTTGTCGATAGGATGCCCATTTATACATTTAAAATGCAACGTTTCGAGTCCCTTAACTACCGTTTTCTTTTTTGCTGCTCTGTCGGTAAACGCTTTATCAAGCAAAACATTTTTTTAGCACAAGAGTAAACGTTAAACATAGAAAAAACACTTAGTATAGCCAATAGCTATTTTTACATTAAAAATGCAACGTTTCGAGACCGTACGACGACACCTTTATCAAGCCAAATAGTTTTTTTTTAGCGGAAGGTTAAGCTAAATTCGAAGAAGCAACTTCGAAGAACCGATCAGCATGACCAATGGCATGTATCCATCCATCAACGAAAAATAATCCCAATCCCGTATTTTCGTTTAGTTACAATGTCACTACGGAGCTCCCAGTTATCACTGAACGGCAACTGCGTAGTGACATTGTAACTAAAGTAATAATGTTGCAAGCACGAATCGTTGTTTAAAGGCGCCAGTTCATCATTTTGATAGCGTTGCCCATATTCTAAACACAGCATCCACGTTCCAGATTCTCCGTTAACCAATAGGCTGACGTGACGTGAGTCACGTGATCTCGTTTTAGTTATGAAAATTCGCGGCGCTGCAGCGAAGTAGTATTCCCTTTTTTTAATTTACCGCTATTTTCTGTATATTTGCTCAAAGATTCTACGGTCCTGCATCTAGGAGTTGAAAAAGTGAAAAGGCGCCTTTAGTTTACCATTTTGTTCTACACAATCACAAATTTTCATTGGCTATAAGAAAATTAGGCCGCTGGAACCCTGTTTTTAAATTAACTTACCGTTTAGGTCTTTTTTTTTAAGTTTTAAATGCAGTATGATGAATATCAGTAACATTAACGTATCTCTTGTTTTGTAATGCTTAAAATGGACTGCATCTCTGAGAAGCTGCACATCCAATTCCCATCCTCCCCCGGGGCGAGGGATAATCGTCTAACTGGAAAATCGCATAATTGGAAGAACGTATAACGGAAATCAGTATAACGGAATATCATCTAACAGGAAATTCGTATAATGGAAAAGCGTCTAACTAGAAATTCGTATTATGGAAAATCGTCTAATATCCCTGCCGCGCTCACTGCGGCTATACAGAGGCGTCGGACGAACGTCTAACTGAAAAATCGTCTAATGGGATAATTAGACGTTAATCCAGTTAGACGTTTATCCATTATACAATTATCCATTATACGATATTCCGTTTAGATGCTTTTCCAGATTTTTTATTTAGGCAGATTTTAGACATTATCCCATTAGACGATTTTCCAGTTAGACGTTCGTCCGACGTCCCCCTCCCCCTCCCCACCCCAAAAAAACCGGCATAAGTTCGTCATTATTTGTATTCTAGTAATAGCCACTAGAACAAAGTAACTTTTGCTCGTGCTTGTGTTTTCAATGCTATTCGCGTGGTCACGTCCCGTTTCGCCAAATCACGTTTTGCCAAAAAGAAAGCAGATTAAGAGCAAATTACTATGGAAAATAGGTGCTCGTAAGGTGAAATCCCCTATCACCAAATACCGCTCATGAAATTTTAGGTACACGAAATTTAACACATTATTCCTTTGTAACGGTCAAACATTTATAGACAAACACACGTTTCGCAGAATCCCGTTTCGTAGAAAATTTTTTTTTTCAAACTACGTGCCTCGCTCACGCTGCTGTGCTCGCTGCGGCTAAACATACAACATCAGAAACCGCAACTAATCTCAAATTCTTTCCAATTAGACACGCATCTTTAACTTCTCCAATATTAACTTTTTAAAGAATATTTTGATTTTAACGGGAATTCCCCTTCGGGAAAGGGAATAACTATCACGTGCATAACTATTGTTAAACGAGACCAAACATTCCAAACAATATTTATAAAGTACGTGTTTTTTGATTCTGTATTGCCATTTTTCAAAACGCAAATATATCAATTGCTCTTATTCTGCCGCTGCTTATCTCTCTAAGTGTATTTGCCTTTTAAATCGCCATTACATAGGAATACGGTATTAAATTTCGGTACCTAAAATTTTGTCAAATTAAATTTGGTGTAACGGGATTTACCATTTAAGGCTTTTTTTTGGGGCAAAACGCGATTTGGTGAAACAGGATTTGGTAAAAGAGAACTTCACCTTACGGGCACCTATGTTCAATAGCAATGGCCATAGGCCTTTTGCCGATAATACAGCTACAGTTTTTGCCCAAAGCCTATAACCTGACATTAAAACTAACGAATGCTAATTAATTGTTCAATTATATCCCGAGAACTTAGCGCGAGGGGTGTAGTTTCAAACTAATTAGTAAGAGTTGAAACCAAGTATTGCGAGGGTTTGGTAAGCAGCAAAGATGGCAGCCCTCTGACTGGGCAAAAAACTCGCAAGGCATACAGCATCATTTGGTGAAAGTTTGTAAGAGTTAGTTTTAGGCTGGTTACAGGCCGAGTTGCCAAAACATTTATAGCCGTATTAGGGCGCCTTTGCATTCTCTAAGCTAGAAGCTAGAAATTCCAACATAAAGGCAGTTTTAGGGCACGTTTACGCAACCACTCGCTTTTGCATTCTCGCAGCTAGAAGCTAGAAATCACCTCAAATTCCAACATGGCGGCGGTTTTATGTCTGTCGCCTCGCAACGAAAACAGCAAATAACGTGAGTTCGGAAGCGTTTGCGAAAATTGTTTCGTCATGAGGAATTCTTTATATTATTGGCACGGACTATAAGACTGCAGATATTTACTCAAACGATGTCGGATTTAGCTAAGCCATTTAGCGTTGTTGCCATGGCAATGTCACCTTTGCCATCGCGATTGAGTTCTAACAGCGAAAATGTAAAGGCGGGTCGCTGCATAAACGTGCCCTTTGCTCTGCCAGCTTAAAACGAAACGAGTCAATAATTGAGTTTAGAAGCGATTGGGAAAATTGTTATTGTCACGAATTATAAGACTATACGCAGTTGCTCAAACGATGTCGGATTAGCTACTTCAGGTAGGGCATGGCAACACCACCTTTGCCATCGCGGTTAAATTTCAGCCGCGAGAATGCAAAGGGGACTCGTTGCATGAACGCGCCCTTATCCACAAAAGCCAGAGGGCTGCTTTATTGAATTAAAACCTCAATTCAAATAAAATAACAACAGAAGGACTAACTAAGTTCATAAAATTATTTTTCAACAACGAGAAATCATGTTCAGTGCTGCTGTGTCCGGGCTTCCTCTCTGTTAGACCTGCACTCTGCGGCAACCAAACATTGCTAAAATCGGCCGAGACAGTGCTCAGAGTCTACACAGTGCTAAATTTGAAACGTTGGCTAATAATTACCATGAGATTGAAATCCCAAAACACTAACGTGGTAAAAACTAAAATGATTTATGCATCTTCGAAGAAAAATTCTAAGATACTTGATAAAGGCATGGTCATTAACTCATAATCGCCATGTTTTAAGCATAGTTCGGCCAAGTTGTGCAATGCATACAACGAAAAGCCCGGGATATACTCGAGCTGCACCAGCTCCTGTACCTTCCAATATGGTAGGAAGTGGGATACACTTGAAAATTATTCAGTTCAAATTTGAAAATTCTTTTTAAGTGAGCTGTATTTTTAGCACAAACATTAAATTGCCAAGCTGAGCGCTGACATGTACTACCACCGAGACTTAATACTGCCCAACAGTCTTCGTTTACAAAATTCTGTTATTATACATCACTTTTACCTTTTTTGACAATTTATTTTTATGTTAGACATCACTTGTAAGGGGTACATTTTCATCTCACTATTGGCACAACAAACCGTTAACCAGTTTATCAGAATAGAACAGAAAAAATAGAAGGTATCGGCCAATAAGCTTAGATCTTTTTGAAGGTCGAAGTGGCAGATTTCCAACATCAGTATAGTTTCAACATGCAGTGCTTTGTCTAGAAAAAGGTTTTTTTTTTTTGGCACGTCTTCTGGTTTTAAAGGCACGGCCTCGTCATGATTACTATCCAGGAACATTACCTGTTGAATAGAAGGGTTCCCGCCAAAATACTGAAATAAATTTCCCTGAGGTTCCAGAGTAGTTGAGGTCAGTTTCCAGGCTATTTACCGATTTCAGTTAGGAATCTTTTAACATGTTTTAACAATTTTACTTGCTTGTTGGATTTACACAGTGCAAATCCAGAGTATATAGCCAGATATAATGAACTTTTAGGTGTCAAAATAGAACAACAGTAGTTCTTATCACCCGGGTGTCTAGTATAGTGATACAGCCTAACAGAGCCCCATGCTTTTTGGGTATCACATTTAAATCCTTGGGAGGGGTGGAGCGTGCATCTAGGGTCTATTGGTCGGTCCATGTGCACCTAGGATCAACATTTTCCCTCCCTTGAACGTTAGATACCCGCCTCATATCCCTGCCGCATCTATGCGTCGCCCGGCCGGGATAACTGTTTCCTCCAGGTGACTAGTACACTTCAGCACAAAGTTGGGTCTATTGGTTGGTCCACGTGCACCTAGGATCAACATTTTCCCCCATTGAACGTTAGATACCCGCCCCATACCCCTGCCGCATCTGTGCGTCGCCCGCCCGGGATAATAATTGTTACCAGTTGAAAAGACTCCCCTGTTTGTGTGCATGCATAGGTAAAAGTGATAGGCAGGAGATACACTTTTTTTTTATTAAAAATCGTTTAGAGGTACATGTATAGTACAGTTGTGAAATAACCAGCAAAAAAAGCCTGAGACAGTCAGATCTTCGAGCCAGGGATCTTCTTCAAGGTGGCCTGAAAGCTGTAAAAAGGTAAGAAATTGGAATTACCGAAAAATACTGGAATATAAAAACATAGTCAGAAGTCACATGTGTTGAAGGTTACCTTAAGTATGAGGATGCCCACGTTGTCCTTCAAGTTGGATTGAGTGTAAGTATGGTTTCCTCTTCAAGGCAGCTCCTTCAAGTCGGTCTGGAAGCTGTAAAAAAGTAAGAAACCAGAATTACCGAAAAATACTGGAATATAAAGCATAGTCAGAAGCGGTGTACGTATAATACCACCTGATGGCCTTCATCTAGTCGGGGGTAGTTGTGTGTAGGGTATGGTGGGACTGAAACAAAAAAAAAACCACGAGATTAGACACGGTAGAAATACAAAATGAAGCGACGTCAGGCGGAGACTGAGGGAGCCTAAAAAGCTCACCTTCGCAAATCATATAGGCTATAACGAAGCGATATAAGCCGAAGTAGTACCTTCAATTCGATAAGCGGAACGTAGTGCAGACTGAGAATTTAAGAACGTGGACAAGGCTGAGGGAGCGGAGTGATAACAGCTAGGTAGTTAAAAACCCAAAAATCCACCGGCAGTTTCCTGAAGGGGAAACTGACGGCTAGTAACGAATCCCCGGGAGCGTCCAGCGAAGGGGATAAGCCTCTATACCCGTAAAAAAATCAGAAGCTAGGTATTATAAAAAGCAAAAGTCCCACCGGTAGTTTATAAGATGTAATACAAACAAGAAGTGAGACATGTAAAGAAGTGATATCGCAAAAGGCCATATTGCGCGCATACGGTCTAGCTATCATGTGGAAGGAGGCGTCATCGCAGCGAGTCATAATACACGTTGTTTGTAGGGTTTGTGTAATACGGCTCCCTTCGATGGCGCTCTTCCAGACAACACCCGGGCGATACCACCAGGAGGCCCGTAATCCGCTGCGATACGTAAGGGAATGTGTTGGCAAAAAAAAACAAAAAATTAAATGTGACGAAGTTAAAAAAAACTAAAATTAAAAAAGGTATCCGTTGACGTATCGTGTTCATCACCCGAATTTGGAATTCTCAAACGCTAGTCGTCCGAGTGGCCCAACGGTGTTTCGTTGGTTCTAATTGCATGATGCCGCGTAGTCGAAACCAACGTTAAGTTCGTCGCCTAGGTTTCCAGTAGAAAACTAGGTGTTTATCGTAGACGTTAATAAAAGATATGGCCGAAAAAAAGAACAAGTATGGACAATAAACAAAATAAGTAAAGTCGGACACGAAGCTACGCAAACACAAATTTCCCCCCTTGCGAGGGAAAAATTTATTAAGTAAAAACCTACATTTTTAAGAAGATTTAAGATCTCTTTTAGCAAAACATTTATATAATAAAAAAAAAACCCACACC
>JAHWFP010109743.1:0-12731 GCA_023313725.1 Lithobius niger | reverse complement strand
GATGTGAGACGGCAAGGCGTTCCATCTGGAAACAACTCCCTGCGAATGGGATTTTGAATTCTCGCTGCGACCAGCTATATATTCGATCGTCGTTTGATCACCGCTAGAAGCTGTTCTTTGAGCGAGAATAACAAGCTTTGGAAATAGCGTGAAATAACAACGTTGTAGCACTGTGTAAAATTACTGTTGCACTTTGTTCTTTACCCGTGTTGTTATTTATAATACATTTGATTTGTTATCTATTATCGCGTTCATTTAGTTGAAAAGTGAAACTAATCAAGTAAATAACGGTTGACTAGCAAATAGCGTTCGGCGAGCGAAAAGATCTCGTTGCGTAAACCCACCCTTAGGGCACGTTTACACCACCACTCGCTTTTGCATTCTCGCAGCTAGAAGCTAGAAATCACCTCAAATTCCAACATGGCGGCGGTTTTATGTCTGCCGCCTCGCAACGAAAACAGCAAATAACGTGAGTTCAGAAGCGTTTGGGAAAATTGTTTCGTCGTGAGGAATTCTTTATATTATTGGCACGGATTATAAGACTGCAAGTATTTACTCAAACGATGTCGGATTTAGCTAATCAATTAGCGTTGTTACCATGGCAATGTCACCTTTCCCATCGCGATTGAGTTCTAGCTGCGAGAATGTAAAGGCGAGTCGTTGCATAAACGCGCCCTAATATTGCATAGCGAGAAAAAAAACAAGTTCGTACGAATATTATAGAAGCCTACCGACTATGGACGCCGTATTGATGACTGTTCCTCCCTTCTTTCCTTCACTATTTTGCAAATGTTTGAATGCTAGGTGTGAGCCTATCACTGGGCCAATCTATTAAAAAAAATGAAAAATAAAAAAACAATTAAAAGTGTTAGGCAAGGAAATATGAAACATTTTTATGCAACAGGCACGAGGCCAAGCAGGAATTACGACTTTCAGATCAAAAACAAAAAAGACCGTGCCAAGCCCAAGCAAAGAAATCGGTCTGAACTCACAATTTTCCATTTAGTTAGTGACAACGACAGGTGCACTTACTTGACTTAATTCACTTCTTAGTGGAATTGGTGGTCCTGACTTCACCGTAACACAATTCCAGTTGATGGAATAGATTTATTTATTATCCTAACTCCAGGGCCGGATTTCGACCAAGGACGGCTTACGGCACGAACAAAGTCGTCTAGGCGGTCTGGGGAAGCACTGTGAGCTCTCACACAGGGAAAAAGCTCTTCACGGTATCTGACCGCTTTCTTTCACATATTCTCGAAGAATATGCTTCATTTCACATATTCTAGAGGAATTTACTTAGAATTACGACAGGTTTATAAAAAGCATATTTAGTTTGTGATCACGATCACGATGAAGTAACGGGGCCGTTTGGCACCAAATTAAAAGCTGGGGCTATTTCTGCGGCTCAGCCCAGCTCCAGGACGTGTTCTGACTTGGGTAGTCGCAGAAATTTTAAAGACTTAGTAGGATTTAACATGATGGCCAACGTCCAATGTCAAAGGTTGGAATGAAGCCAATTCAAACCATTCCTTAAAAAAAGAAAAATCACGTTAATTCCACAAAATTGGAGTAAATTATGAGGATGTGTAACTACTCAGGAAATGGGCAAGAGGTTTCAAGTTCAAGAACTCAATTCCAATTCATTCCTTACTGTATAGCTAGGGGTCTATACACAGAGTACCACGTATTAGGCATCTGCCAGAATTTATCCATCTAACTGACTCATAGGCGCCAGAGGTTTTGACCGTTCAGTCCGAACCCCAAACCCCAACTAGCTAGTGGTCGGGCTCGACCAGCCCGAGTCCTAGCCCGAGTCCTAGCCTCGAAACCAGAGGATTACGGCTAAACCAGTGCGATCCGGTTCTAACTGGGTCGAACAACTCGCACCTGACTGTTGGGCTCTGTGCCAACTCCCGTGTGTACGCGGTGGTTAGCAGCATGCGCACAACAGCTCTGCTAACGGCAAGGTGCACTAAGAAAGTGCACAAGCGCTGACTCCGTAGATTGCGTGTTGCCGTCGATGTAAGCCGGTTACAGATGTTGGGAAAAATTGTGTGGAACTGCGCATATGCTTCAAGTTATTTCCTAACCATGTTGGGAATTTGATAGAAATGAAATTAAACTGGCCATTTACTTGATGTAGTATAGGTTTTTGGCTCAAATCAGCTGAAGGGGAATTGTGCCCATCAGTGCTTGATAATAACGATAGTAAAGTCTGGTTGGAATGAAGCGGGCGTTAATGGTAGTTCTATGGGGGGGGGGGGGCTAAGGGGTTGTTATGGGTATTCTCAGGATTAAGTTTTAAAATAACCACTGGAATGCTGAAAATGGATGTATATAGGCCTAGGTTCAAGTTAGTAAGTTCTAATGTAATGACGGATAGTGTTTCGTATATTGTGACGGTGCAAACTGTAGGGGTGTAAACTACTAAGATTCGTTGTTCACGATACTGAGTATAATTTTGATTATTAAAACTTGTACAGCATTCTAAAACAGGTTAGGCAAGACGAGTCGCGATCTGAATATACTGCGACTAGGTGACGGAAGTGGTGCACAGATTGCTAAGCGAATCGCATAGTGATCTGCAGCAACAGTATTTCAAACGGAGACATGTCGCAAGAATAATGCTGGTCACTCTTTCCGTAGGAAGTGACCACGCTAGTGTTTAGATCGCTGCCGCTTGCCGACAATGGCGTTTTCTGATTTATCCTCGAGTTGAATCAGCAACCTGTTGCAACGCCTTGGTGGCATGGTGCTGATCGAACTGGGTTTAATATCCATATCTGAATCGCTCAAAACACAGCCACGTGCAACAAAAACTGCCTGAACATCGTTCCATCCTAGTCGCGGACATCAAACATTGCTCCGTCCTAGAGACGAAGCCACAATCTTGTTCCTATAGTCTAAAGCCAGCAGTAGACGAGTCACTATCATTTGACCGGTTCTTAAAAAAAATTGCGTTTGAGCGTAAACTGCAGTAACATCAGCAGATGAAATTATTTTAAGCGTCGAGAATGGCACCCCTCGTGTCACCACGTACTGCGCTCGTGCTGGAAAACTTACGAATTCTGCAAATAAGACGGAAGACGTCTATTTCGGTCAGCATTTGCTCCGCTCCACTTTTGCTAAAACGATAGCAACAGAAACCGATTAGGACTGATACTTTAAAGATGGATGTTCATCGAAGTTGCCAGAAACTAGCGCCATTCAGCGTTACCTACTGTTATTTAGCGATTGCTTGCAGCAAGCTAAGGAATGCAAATAATTTTTTTAAGAAGCAAACCTAATCTAAGCCTCCTTAGCTATATTGAGTGAAAAGTTGGTAGTCATTGGGCATCTGAGAAGAAACGGTAAAAGTTAACGATATCATGGATGGCGTCACGGTAGATTCTAAAGACTTTTCGTTGGTGACAATAGAGCAGTGACATTTGCCGCCATATTGGCATCAGATTGGCACCAGTATGGGTTTTGGAGGGCATAACTACAAGGTGCACTACATAAAAATGGAGGAAAAAACAACGGAAGAGCGTATTTCTGAGACTTAAAATAACGTTTTCTCCAACAACAAAAATCGCGTGTTTTAGGTCTAAGAAATCACTCTTCACAGTATCGGCATCAGTATGACGCCCTTCTGTTTCTCTCTGCAGTGCCCCTTGCAGCTAACCCGTTAAGGCTCCAGCATAGAGTTATATACAATAATACTACGTCGTGTCACTGCTCTATTGGTCTTTAAACATAAATTGATTTATTACCTACCACGTTTTGTTCAGCATTGATGTTAGACCATTAAACTTGCATTAATTCGCTGATATTGACAGCTTTCATTTGCAGCGCCATGGCGTCTCTTGTTTTGGTTAACACAATTTTTTACTGCTTTGCTGAAGCTTTATTCTAATTATTCCCAAACCACAAAAGTATTGATTGCCATAATTTGCCTCATTTGCCTCAATTGCCATAATTGATTGCCATAATTTACCTCACGATGAAGAGGATTAGGGAAGGCCACGATTGTTGCTTCAATCTGTGCAACTTTACTGAACTTCAGAGAACAATTAAAATCTCCTCATGCATGTTCCACCCAGTCTTTTGATCGGACGTCGCTTTTTTTTTTATTTTTTCATTAGATAAGTACCTTTCTAAGCAATTCTTAGGTACATAGGAAGGCCGAATTGGACCAAGTATAGGAACTTAAGAAAATTAAGGACCCTCGTACATGAACGTGTACGGGATAGAATTGTTAGGACACCCAGAGGGCGTGAGGGGTTTTACTGAACATAGGGCACATTAAAAACCCCTGTGGCCATTAAAAAACCTGCGGTCTAACAAATCTATGCGGGTCCCTGGCGGTACTTGCAGATACTAATTAACAAGTAACTTTCTAAGCAATTCTTAGGTACGGAAGGTTGAATTGGACTAAGTATGGGGATTTAAGAAAATTAAGGAACGTCCTACGTGAACATGTTCAGGAGATAATTGCTAGGACACTCAAGAGGGCATCACGGGTTCTATTGAACACAGGGTAGATTAAAACCCTTGGTGCCTTATAGGAACAGGCAATTCTTTGCGAAACGTGGTCACATGGGAAATTCCTCCAGCTTCGTATTCTCCTAAGCCTGTCCAACCTGTGGTATGACCACCCTATGCGACGAACCTGTGGTCTTACAAACCTACACGGGACCCTGATATGGTGGTTGTGGTGGTTACTAATACATCTGATAATGCTTTGCTTCCATGTTGATTCGAAACAAAACATTATCAGAAGTATTGGTAACCACAACTACCGCCAGGGCCCCGCACGGTTTTGAAAGGAAAAATTTGATATTTAGTTAACTTTAATCTGCGGTATGGCCCTTCAACAAATTTCTTTAAGAACACTTACAAAATTCACGTCGATCATCTTCCGCCATTTCTTTTCACCAGCAATCCCGGCATTGTTTATCAAGATGTCAACACTACCGCATCGTTTCTGGACTACTTTGAAAGTTTCTGAAATATGCCAAAAAAAATAATATTTTATTCAGTATTATACACATTACGCTCACGCACGAAGCTCATGAGCCTTGCATGTGCCCTAAGCAATCAATATATTATTATATAGTCATTAATTATTTATACTTGCAAGGTCTTATATACGGTGTTTCATATTTACATACCAATTTAGTATATCCCCTATGAATGATTTTCAGATAAGCCTATGAACAAAAATTACAAAGAATACTTCTACGTCTATTGCAATTAATTAAGTGCTAAACAATAGCTACTTCTTAATTTTTTTTAATATTGAATTTAGTTAAAGTTTTTTTTTAATTTCAAAAGGTAATTCATTTAGTATGGTTGGAATAATAAAGTCATGACATCTTTAGGCTTCGCCATTATTTTTCGGAAATCTGTCATTTTTTGCTCGAGTTGTTTTAGATCCCCTACTCGTAGACCTGTAATTTTTGGTCCCATCTTTATTACGAATTAATTAAATAAATTTCTTCAAAATACAAACTGTGTTTACATAACTTGACGAATCTGAATTTTCTTAGGCACAAAATTTTGCCCTTAACCAGATTTCTAAGAGGAGTGGGGGGGGGGGGGGGGCGGCTGTTCTCTCATCCCCCTAATAGCTGCGGTCCCAATTTGCATATATAGAAAATTAAAAAAATTAACAAGAAAATAGGACAATAAGAAAATAAAGTTGCTGTGCTACCGTCGCAATCCGAAGGCAAGTTACCTACCTGAAGGTGTGTTACAAAATAATGATAAAGAGTGTTTTGTGGTTGCTGGCAGTACAGATCATGGTATACGTGTTCTCTTTGATCGAGATCCTTGATTTGGTCAGTTAGAATGAAGGGCCTCTTTGTACAGCATTAAATGCATGCTATTGCCTGCGATCTACAAGATGGATTGGGGGCCGTAAGTATTGAGGCCATGTGCTTCAATTGAATGCATGCTATAAAGATTACCTGTAATCAAGATACAGGATTGGGGTAGGGGCAGGCAGTAAGAATTTAGTCCTATGTATTGTGCATATTCCGTTAAATGCATGCTGCAATTATTGCTGTAATCAGAACCCGTAGATGAGGGGTCTTAACAATTAATACCCTGCGTACACTTCCAATGATACTGGTTGGTCGTAATGGAGGCCGAACGCCTATTCCATTAAATATATGCTGTATTTATTCTGTACTCGAGGTTCTGGATTTGGGGTAGCGAGAACTGAGACGTTGTCTACATTCCATTAAAATATGTGCGCTATAATTATAGTCTACAGTCTCGATCCTGGATTAGCGGTTGTAGATGTTGAGGCCCTGTGTATATTTCATTAAATGCATGCAGTTATAATTTCCTGTATCAAGCTATGGAATTAGGGGTAGCAAGAATTTAAACCTTGTGTATACTCTTCCATTAATTAGGGGTAGCAACGCTGTAATTATTGTTCGTTACCAAGATCCTCGTTGTAATTGAGGTCCTTGTATGCACATTCCATAAATGCATGCTGCAATTATTGCCTGTGATTAAGATCCTGCATTGGAGGTCGGAATTGAGGCAGTGAGTGTTTCATTGTGTATAAACGCATACAAGATTAGTCCGGCAGATTGGTAGGTTTACAGCTCATTTTACCCTCCCATATGACGGATTTTTAGCACTAATGCTCTAAAGAAATTATGACAACAGGCTATTTTAGGCCGATAATTTGAAGCTATATCGTTTTTCAGGAATGTTTCAGTAGTTAGTAGGTTTTTTTTGTGTGTGCTTATTTTAATGTTTGGGACCAATTAACTGCCACCCTGCATAACGAACAATAACAGTTAATGCCAAACAATATTATGGTACAGTTGTCGCCCACACCAGCATTATAACTGTAGACATGCTAGCCTATACACCTCACCTTCAAACTCTTTCTCATTGGTAACATCACACTTCTGCAGAAATATTTCACTGCCAGGAAATTCGCTCTTTATTTCTTCTACTGTCTGGGCACCTAAGTCGAGGTCAATGTCAGCAAGACAAACCTAAAAAAAGAAGTCGACATGACAGAAACTTAGAAAACACTTCCAATGACGAACTTCTTGTATATCTCTAAGCACACGTGACTCAGACTGACTAGAAGCTTATATACAATTTAAATCGATACCACGAATCACTGTAAATCATACAGGAGCAAGAATTGGATCTGGATAACTCTTTCTACATTATAGGGAGTACAATTTTACGGCATGATATTGCCGTAATACTGACACTACTGGACGGCGTCACGACTCCTTATGCCTGTATTTGGGTTGTCAAGCTTAAATTTGTGCATTTGTGTAGGCTAATGTGAATTATCGAATATTTACTACAAAACTGTAGGTAAACGGCCACATTTTCTTTAACAATGCCCAACCAATTCTGCACCAAACACCACACCAACTACCAAAACGGAAGTTTAGTAAGTACTCTACATTCTGGTTACTGGTTCTGTTTATGGTCCAAGAATACAACTTATTAACAGCCCACACAGTTTGCCTTGGGTGAGAAAAATGACAGAACCGAACACACCTGAGACATAAACGAACTGGGCGAATTTAAGCAGCGCGACCTTCTCGCTGGGCGAAAGCTAATCGATCGTTTGTTTTAATTTACGACGAGTTTCCAGCTTTCCGTATGACTTTCTCAAAGGTTCCAATTCAGGGCGCTTGTACAGAGCTCTCTTGCAGTGCGATATATGCTACAAATATCCTCTTAGTAGCATAACAGGCCTAGTTGCTGCCATAGGCACGTACTCAGCCACAACTAAGACGAATTTTCGGACTGCTTACAAGCATCGTCAATTCGATGACTTGGTTTGGTGGTAGCCCACTGCAAGCTTCATAAAATTCTGCAGACAGTTATATAGCGTATAAACTGGTCTCACGTCTTTTGTTTTCGTCACTCCCCATGTGAGCATTCTATATAAGATCTTGTAAGATCCTTTAAGTTCTTACGAGGGTCCTGCAAGATCTTGGTACAAGATCCTGTAGGATCCTTCAAGTTCTTACAGGGGCCCTGCAAGATCTTGGCACAAGATCCTGTAGGATCCTGCAAGATCCTGTAGAATCCTGTAGGATCCTACAGGTCGTTTGCAGGATCCTAAGGGATACTACAGGATCTTGAATAAAATTAGGTGCAAGATCCTATAGAATCTTGGTACAAGATCCTGAAGGGTCTTACAAAATCTTAGCAGGATCCAACAGGATCTTGTACCAAGATCTGACAGGACCTTACAGGATCATGTAAGCTTTGCTCTTCCTGTAAGAACTTAAAAAATCTTAAAAGAACTTAAAGGATCTTAAAGGATCTTACATAGGATGCTCACATGGGTCATTGTTAATGTAACAGATAACGGAGGTAGTTTACAGTTTCATACACTGTCACAAGTGGTAGCATTCTGCGACAACTATCAAGATATTCTCAAAATTTCCACCACTCCTCGGGTAATGAAAATGTTCAAACAAAACCTCAACATCAATGTATGAAAGCCAGTATATCGCCATTTCAGAGGCCGATCTGTTAACGTCCTCAAACACTGAAGCTCTGAACTGTTTGAAAATTGATTCTAAAACATTTCATGATCTTCTTTGTTGTAATACGGGTTACACGTCTGTATTACTTCTGGGTATTGTTGGTAGAGCCCTACCAACAATACCCAGAAATAATGCCGAATTTGAAGCACCATTTGAAGCAACACCCAATTCCTCAAGAGGATAACATTTCCTACAGCATTGATGAATGACCGCTCTGTAATATATGCAGGCCGCCTAAAACATGTGATCACTTAACTTTTTTCGCAAAGTGCTTTTTGATATACTTGTACACTGCTAGCTCCACAATTAGTTGAAAGAATGGCATTTCTTTGGCAATGGCCGCTTCACGTCACCAATCCTTTCACACTTTTTTTTCTTGGTGGTTGTGGAGAGGATTCAATTTCTCTAGGGGTTCAACTAGGAAGCAAGTATAACCAGTAAAGGCTGGTACTTTTGTGCGTGGTACTTTATGGAATGAGTTCTGAAGTATGATACATGCACTCAAGAATTCTGTATGAAGACGTTTAATTGTGCTGGCAGGAGTAGGTTTATACGTCAGTATCATACGAGCAGCCAGTGTAGGTATAACCAAGAGTTTATAGGGTTGGGGGAGGAGAATTTGTAACTCAAAAAATTCCCTATTGAAACGTGTTACATTCACTCCTATGAGTTCCATCCGAGTTTTCAGCGGGCACCACGGGTTTCATGCGGTAATTTTTGCCCATTTTTCAGCCCAACTAAAGTAAACTAACCTACAACTAAGGTACACAAAATAATGATTAAAGACAAGCTAGTTTCGTTTAGTTCAGTTTTAGGCTGAAAACTGAGTAGAAATTTCCACATAAAACTCATAGCGCCCTCTATAAACTTAGACGGAACTACAGGAATTAATCTAAGAAGTTTCAGTATGGAGACTCAGTCACAAATTTTCCTTCCCAACCCTATAAATTCTTGGTGTAACTATAACGTTGGCTTTCCCGTGTCATTAGTTTTGGTTGCAATTGACAACGACAGCCATTGAGGCATCATAACATTCGTATAGAAGCTGATCTTTGTTCTTGTCAATCCATTTTCATTG
Organism: Lithobius niger; assembly: GCA_023313725.1. Taxonomy (NCBI): domain Eukaryota; kingdom Metazoa; phylum Arthropoda; class Chilopoda; order Lithobiomorpha; family Lithobiidae; genus Lithobius; species Lithobius niger. The sequence continues at coordinate 3,119 of JAHWFP010109743.1, read as the reverse complement.
AAGTCGGCAATACTTATTATGAAAAGCAATTTTAGCAAACACTAGTTAAATGCTCAATTTATTAATTTCTATATCTTCATCATTGTTCGAATGCCTACCTTCAGCTTCTTGATCACCAATTGTCGACAGACTTGCTTACCAATTCCTTGAGAACCACCTGTAACAATGCAGGCCTTTCCTATAAAATAAAAATGGAAGAATACAGTACGTTATTTTACAGCACGAAGTTTCCCAAGTTGTGAGCTGAAGCTTTTGTTTCGTAAAAAGTTTACATCCCTGAAGGAAATGTAATAATCAATATTTTATTCAGCTATTCGCTATTACAAATCGGCACGAGACGGAGGAAAATCAAAACAAAATCAGTTATTAAAAGATATTATAGCCATTCCTTGTCAAGTAACCATGTTTTACATTTTTTTAAAATTCATTAAAAGGTGTCATTTTTAAAGGCACATCCGGCCTGCCTTATAACAGCCGCACGAAGATCGCCATCTGAGCATGTTACCATCGCGCCATTTCACGGAAATAGGCGTAGGAATACTAGCCAACTGAGATAGTAGCCGTGTTCCTCGCAGTGAGGAACGCAGCTTCTATCTCATTTGGCTTTGGGAATAGTATACGACAGAGAATCAAGTTAAAGATTGTGTCGTCCCAAACCGGAATGATTTTCATATTTTAACATCACGATTTATAATTTTTTAGACTGGTATCTTATAATTTTTCTTCAGCAATCTATGAGCATAAATAATTTTAATTTTTACCACATTAGTCTTTTAGATTTTTGATCTCGTAATTATTAGCAAATGATTTAAGATTAGTACATGCACACACGGAGATGAAACGTCATGGTTATTGTAAGAGCGCAAAGGATCATAAATTGCAGGAAGCAAATAATATATATAACATATTTTGTTGCGATAGCAACGGGTCTGGCAAGGACTGGGGACAGCCAGACGCAATTACATGTAAACACAGTGTACAATATACGGCCAAGGAATGTATGATGGTTAGAGGTTTGGGGCACGAATGCCTTACCACCAAGGTTAGACGTGCCAGGGACTCAAAAGGCCCACCATGGCATCGCCAAAGGTGCAGGACATGGGAAGGGTGTGGAAAATGTTACAAGGCCCAAAATGATGCTGTATAATTAAAAAGTATAAACAGTGCTAAAAAAAAATGTATGCTACGGTGAATACTAAAAACTAAAACACCCAGATAGTGGAATTTGTCAGTAACTATAGTTCCCAATATTCAATAGAATATCTACTAGACGCCACATTTTCAAACGAATTTTTAGCAAGGGACAGACTAACGGTACGTAATAGACCTTTGGGGCCGTACTTGATGTGGTGGATCGAGAAAAATGGCATTGGGAGGAATGTACCATTAAGTTCGCTTGGTATAGAATTGAAAATTGTTGAAATGTAGTAACACTTTCATTTTTACAGTAGTCGTTCGCCAGGTTGGAAGTTCACATCGCATAGTTTCTTCTCTTGGGTAGTTCGGTTTGTAAAATTCTCTTTGTCTGGTATCTTTACTCAAATAATTATTTACAATGAGTGTGTAAGCTTAAAGATTTTTCACATTTAAGATTTTGTGCTTCTTGTAAATCATTTCCGTTGATCTTTTCTGGTTGTCTTTTTAAAAAATAATTTTACATTTTTTATTTTTTTTATTTGCGATCTTTGCAAATTTCAATACCGTAGCTAATGTGACTTGTGACACAAGAATCAAGGATTTACAATTTGTTTCTGGTGTCCAGGATGTCACGCAATTGATAAAATCTAGGCATTATTTTTCTCAATTTTATCTAATTTTGGTTGTGAACATCATGTTTCATGTCAGTTTCGTGTGGTTTTGTTGTCATTGTCAGTTAGGTTAGACGGCAAGGTTAGGATTTGGCATTTCATACTGAGGCAGTTAACTAGTTGGGGATTTGACATTTCATACTGAGGCAGTTAGTGGTTAGGGTTTGGCGTTTCATACTGAGGCAGTTTGTGGTTAGGGTTTGGCATTTCATAATGAGGCAGTTAGTGGTTAGGATTTGGCATTTCATACTGAGGCAGTTAACTAGTTGGGGATTTGACATTTCATACTGAGGCAGTTAGTGGTTGGGGTTGGACATTTCATACCGGGGTAGTTAATAGGTTAGGTTACGTTAGGTTTGGTAAAGTTAAGCAACGCGAGTGAGGAGCACAATTTTTAACATTAACTCAGAGAAAAGAAAAATTGCTGTAAACTTTTATTGAGGTGCACACCGGGATATTCTGGCTACCCTGTATCTCTCACCACCGCTGCTTTATCATGTCTGTGACGAGGAATTTACGTCTTTTGAAAATTTTTTTTAACCTTTTTTCCCAGGTTTTATGATGAGAAATGGTGTTAGGGTGAAGAGTAGCGTCGGTTAGCAGCACAAAAAGAAGTGATTTGATAAGGTGCCCCTTATCGAGATAATTACCACACACATAAAATATCCGGAGTCGCTTATTTTTTTTTTTTTAGTATTATTTAGCGTATGGTTTCTTAAATTTGATCTCAGGAACAGACGCCCACAGCAATCAAAAAAATAAAACCGTAAAATACCTAAGCAAAGAACTGTTACCTAATTTGTTTCCGGTTCTTAGCACTGTAAAATTACGGTACGTTGAGTCATCTGTGAGGTAAAATCCTAATAAATCCTGCCCTCAGGGCGTTGTTTGCCGAGATTACAGGACAATGTCATAATTTAAAACTGTTCACGACCATGAAATTTGACTGGGAACTGGCCTTTTTATAAATAACTGAAATTTTCAACAGAGTAGTAAAAGTAGAAACAAGGGGCGTGCAGTGGAGGGGGAGGGGGCATTGCCCTTACCCTTTTTGGAATAAATGCCATTTTCCCCCATTTTTGAATAAAAATATGCCTACCTTGTTTTTTTTACCTTATAAATGCTGGTGTTGCAGCGAAAGGAAGGGCTTAAAGATGGAAATAGGACAAGAAGAAATCCTGGGAAAGGTTAGATAGGGCCATAAAAGGTAAAAAAAAAAACGGCGACAAGGTAAAATGAGTGCAAAAAAGTGCCTCACAATCAGAAAAAAAAAAGTCCCTAGAAAAAATTAACTGAACTTGCCCTTTACTA
>JAHWFP010109742.1:0-37359 GCA_023313725.1 Lithobius niger | reverse complement strand
GTGGATTTGCCTCTCTTCGAGTTGAACCCCCGTTACGTCAACAAGGGGCCATTCTTTAAAGCTTCGCCATCAACCATCCAGACTTGACTGCAGACGTCATTTTTTTGCACTTCTGGTTGTCCCAGCATGGAATTCTCTTTCGGAGGAAAAGGTCTCTGCCACCACGGTTGTCGGATTTAAACGGCTTTTGGAAAAATCCGATTTCTCTGCTCTCTTGCTGCGAACTTATTAGTTTGTTCTGGTTTGGTTCTACTGGGTGTTTTTTTCTTCTTTTTTTTTTCTTTACTGGGACTGGTGTGAGTGGTTCTTTTACCCTTCCATTTTCCCGATCACCCATTAGGGGTCGGTCTAACTTATATTACAAGAGTGCCTGCTTTTTTCACATTCCCACTTTTCATTTTTTTCCTTACATTTGCATCACTATTTCTTTCTTTTTCAACCACACCACTGTTTCACAATTTTTCGACAGAAATTTTTTTTATTTCTCTATAACTTTAGTGTTTTATTTTTATTTTTTGCTATTTCAAGATACCTTTAACATTTGCTATAATAAAAATAATGTTACACCCTCGTAAGTATTCTGATAAAATTTAAAAACACAACTTCAAAAATCAGATCTTTCCAAGCTTCAAAAATTCATAAAAAAATGTTAGCCATTTATTTCTACATATTTTCTATAATTTCATTGTTTTCACCGGTGTTTGTTCGTGTGCCGTTTTTTCACACCACCGGCCGAATTTTTCACAATTTATTACACTTTTTAAATTTTCTTTCATCATTGGCAAATTTTCACATTTTTCACTTTTTTTTGACACCGGCATCAACCGATTTGCGGTCCTTTCAACTGATGTGCCATACAGTGAAAGCATTTTAATTCTACACGCCATTGCCTGCTGAGCCATCATTACACAGTACTCAGGTCTTTTTAAAATTCCTTTCAAGTCCAACTCATTTTGTAGTTTAAAAGTTGGCCAGGTATTCCGCCAACACTGTATTCCGCCCTAGGCTTGAACATGGTCTTAAATTAGTTCAATACTCGTCTTTGTAATGCAACTCTTTGTAGTGTGAGGCAGCTATTTCTCTAAGTCTTACTCTGACCTTACACTCAACACACACACACACCTTTTTTCTGTCTTTTTGTTTGAGTTTAGTTATGATGTTTTAACGCCAGTATCATCGGATGATACTTTTTTTGTGACTCACGCTTACGCATGGTAATTTAAAAAAAATCTTCAATACCTATTAGAATGGAGAGGGTTGCATTAACTGCACAAATTCATTATTTACTAACCAGCAAAACAAATTTCGCATTACATAACTTAGGAAAAACTTAAAACTTGAATCTTTCATTACTCCGACAGCCTGGGCAAAGAAATGCTTAGTACTTTTCATTATTAAGCAATCTTTTTTTTTTTCCCACAAATTAAATAATGACGCTATCTGCAAAAAAAGCGTTTTGCTTCTGGTGCAAATGCACAAAAGATGAGGAATCTAAATGAAGAAAACATTTTATGATATTCAAAGTGGCCAACACCTTTACGCTCCCTTAATGAAAATAAATGATGAAACAAAATGTTGAAGCGCGCGCATCACATAATTAAAATGCACTTCTGCGTTGCATTAAAGCCACACCAGTTAAAAGAGCACTCGCAAAATTTTAAATTCATTAAACATATGCCAACTTATTTTACGAACAAGGACTTTACACAGATGTTCATTTGTAGTCATTTCAGTCAGGCATTTTCAAGATTTAAAATCAGTGAGATGGTCAAGTTTACTTGACTTTTGCAAAGTAAACTTGACCATCTCACTAATTTTAAATCTTAAAAATGCAACAACAAAAATCCAAAAGAACTCCACTAATGGAGAACTCTGTAATATGTAATCCTTCCGCAAAATTTAAAACCTATTAATTCATAGCATCAAAGGTCTTCAAAGACCTTATTCAAAGAACTTATTCAAAGCATCTTATTCAAAGGAACTCATTCAAAGGACCTTATTCAAAGGAACTTATTCAAAGGACCATATTCAAAGACCTAATTCAAAAGACCGTATTCAAAGAAACTAATTCAAAGACATTATTCAAAAACCTTATTCAAAGGTTTTGAACTTTTGGAAACAGGAAGGCTTAGCACTTTTCATTATTTAGGAGCCATTTGTCTCCACATTTCATGGATGCCTTCCTCTTCTCCCACACGAGTTGATTTCCCAAACTCACTTGTGGAGTGTTTCACTGTCATCACCATGACAATAAATATATTTCTGCTTTATACTTTATTGTCACCTTCATTCAAAGTATATCTCCTCCTTCCCACGCAATGGATTAAAATTTGTACCCAATTGTGCCAGTGTGATTAGTGATACCACTTCTTCAACACACACAGTATCTGTCACATCTTCCAAATCCAATCAATCCAGGCCTATTTCCGTTTTAAAAAAAACAATGAGAAATTTTATCAACTTAAGAACACAGCAAAAATGTAGTCAGACAGTTGAGCATTTAATAATCTGATGGTGGCAATGGCACACTATCGTGTGTTCAGATAGTTATCTTGTTCTCCTCTGAAACACTGTGCCCTGCCCGGTGAAAGAAAGGCCAAAGTGACTAACCCAAATGTTGATGGTATTTTGCTTTATTACTGGGCCCGCGATTCCAACGATTTGCTTGAGGATTTGCAACAACAATGTATTTTGTTATGTTTTAATCTAATATTGAATTACAGTCACAACACTAGTTGTAACACTGACTTCGTACTTACGCGCCACTCCAGGCACACGTCCCACTAGCTGTACCAGTACAATATACATTGGTTTGAGGCATTAATTATCTGACAGCTTTAATTATCTGAAGGTAAAAACACGTTTGTTTCCGAATTCTAGTAGCATCTTTTGTTTTTATTTCTTCAACACTAATTTACACCTGCGTTATTTTATTTCTACTCCATTCATGTTAACCATCAATGTTTTTAAGCTTTGTCCATTCTTTTTGTAAACATGTCGTGCCATGGGGTCATCCATGCGTCTAAGTAATTGGCCTTGTCATCTATTGCTTCAGTTGGTGTACACTATAGAGTTGATGCATCTGGTCGTAAGCCAATCAGCAAGCAGTGACGTCACGTGTCTGGTCGTAAGCATCAGGGGAATTGCGCCGCGGTCTCTTCTCAATTGACCACTTGGCTATTTATAGATGTCACTTGACCGCCATCTTCTTTTCTGCATCTGCAACTGAAAGCGCAGGAGCACTAGATGTAGCTCCATCTGTTGCCAACGTGGTGTGTGCGTGCATCAGCTGGCGTTTGGAAAACTACTTGGCCCACGAGGAAACTAATCAATCCAAAGTCAGCGCCACCTGTTGTTGGCTGTGAGCAACAGGCCGAAAAATCAATGGTTCACATATTTTTAAATTGCATTAAAGAATCCATCCGTATATTTTCGGTCCCGCTTTCATTCGACAACGTCGTTAAGAGAAAGTCCCTAAGACTTTACTTACAAACTTCGTAGTTAGAATAGTAAACAGACTAAAAAATGTTAGATGTTAACGACGCTTCGCCTATTACAGTGTAGTTGGTTTAAATATTTTGAGGATGCAGGCATTGACTAAGAGATAAAATCCCAGCGCGTTTTGATCAGCACTGCAGTGACTTTAATGAGTGTAGTGAATTTAATGAGGGTAGTGAATTTAATGAGGGTAGTGAATTTAATGAGGGTAGTGAATTTAATGAGGGTAGTGAAGTTAATGAGGGTAGTGAATTTAATGAGGGTAGTGAATTTAATGAGGGTAGTGAATTTAATGAGGGTAGTGAGGGTACAGCAGTGAAATATTTGGTCATCATCCATACTAATAACCAACATTCAATTTCAACCCATACAAAGTCTAAAAACCAACATTTGAATATCATCACACCATTCACCTACACCATGTCTTACTTTAGTCGTTGGCCATTTTTTTTGCCAAGAGTTGTCACGAGGGTGTGGGATGAATTTTTTTTATTTAAAATAAAATAATTAATTCACTCTTTCGTCTTAGGGTCTGGAGGAAAATGGTTAAGCATGTTTTTATCACAGAGAGATGTAAATGGGGAAAACAATATGTTTAATCTTTTCCTCCAAACCCTAATACGAAAGAGTGGATTAATTATTTTGTTTTAAATTTAAAAAAGTTCATCCCACACCCTTGTGACGTATTCCTAGCAAAAATAAGGCCGACGACTAAAGTAAGACGTGTTGTAGATGAATGCTGTGATGTTTTCGAATTTTGGTTTTTAAACTCTGTATGAGATGAAATTGCATGTTGGTTGTATTTTTTTATCTTTTTGGTATGTACTGACGGAGGTCTGTATACCGACCGAAATTTTTCCTTCATTAAATGGACTGCAGTGCTGAGCCATGACATACTGGGATTTTATCTGATAGTGTAGGTGGTGTTTCAGAAGCCAACTCTTTGGTGCATAACGTTGCAAAATTGCACAACCTTACTGAAAGTCCAGCTCTCATCGGGAAAGGAAGTTATTTCCCTAAAGTTTTATTCTCAGAAGTTTTTTCGCTCTGTCCCTTGAACAGGCCATCTAATGACTGAGTGGTTTTAGCCTTCTCACTTCCTCGGGGGTAAAATATTACAAAAAAAAAATAGACTTGCCTTCAAACCAATCAAAACTTAGTAGAGGAATAATGAGGCATTTAGATAAAAACACTGATTTTACAGCTGATCACTCACAAAAATGTTAAATTTAGTCAACAAGTACCGTTTTTTTACTTATTTTTTGTTGTTGCTAGTTCTTTTGAAGTTGTTCACCCTAGTGTACATAGCTATCGTTTTCTTAAATTTTGCTTTATTGAATTTGAAAAGACCATCAATCTTAGCAGGCGCGAGAGGCACGAAATCTTCCACACTCTTCTACTTTTTCTTCCACCGTTCAAACTGAGTCCTGACCCCGTGCGGCCGGTTGTCGAAGTAGTTTCAGTTTTTACTTTGGCGAAAAACGTTATGTTAAAAATTCCGCTGTGTAGGTTTTTACCTTATAAATAAATATGTGTGAAAAAACTTCCCTGTGCTGCGAATAGTTCAAGCATGTGTCAGCTCTCAGGAACTAGCTTTTAAACAAATTGAGGAAGCCATTTTGTTTCTCGAGTCAAGGCTGACTGGAGTAGAAATTGCGTGTCTTGCCTCCCAGTTCTCGCGCGTGCCAGACAGTTGAAGTGTCGTGGAATTGCTTTGTCAAAATAGGAGTTTGGCGATGTTAAATCAAAGTTCAAGGTGAAATGTACCCTACGAATAGTTGATATCAGTGTTTGGTTTTGCATTTCTTCATGCATAAGATTAACTTTAAAATGAAGCATAAAGTACCTACTTAGAAAAAAGGTAATGGTGGTGCTCCATAGAATACATATACTTTCAGCGTTTCACTTAGAATAGAAAGGATTTTTCTTTTTCGACTCCAAAGCACGGCTGATAAATTTTAAAGTTATGCCTAACAGAGATGGGTCAGTGGGTCAAACGGGTCACTTTCTTATCGTCTTATCGTGGGTCAAGGGTCAAGACCGTTCACCCACCGACCCACGGTAATTGTTCAGTACGTTATTCGACACTCCAGTAGTCTTACTATGTACTCTTTAAAAATTGTTCTTACTTTTTCATAAATAGTTTCCCCAGAAGGCTAAAAACCCAAAATAAAAGGCACGGGGGCGAAGGTGTGGGGGGGGGGGAGAGACAGAAATGCATCTTTTGCATTATCATGGCGTGGGATGGTCACGGACGGTGGGTCATATTTTGTTTTTTTTCGGGTGGGTCAAGTGGGTCAGGGATCGAGTGGGTCAGGTGGGTCATGAGTCTGAAAAAGTGACCTACTTCCAAATCTGACGCCTAACATTAGGCTCAAGTTTACCTTAGAGGTAGGCTCATTAATAGAAATGAAAGTGAATTTAAAAGCTAAATAAACAAGTCCCCGACGGATTTTTGATGATTTTGGGTAGGTTCATTCAGTAGTTGACGTGTGTCACCATACTGAACTACTTCCAAACGAAATTGGTGACATTTGTTGAACACTCATTTTGTTGTTTCATTCCAAGGACAATAAAATGTTTTCAGGTAAAGTTCCTATAAGCAGCACATATTTATTTTTAAATCAATCACCTAAGCAAAATCGTTGTGCAAACATTAATCAACTGTTTATCAACCGAAAGACAAGCAAAAACAGAACAGTGTGCCAAAACAACACCGATCAGATGGTTAAAATCTTAGTTGCTGAGATTTTTGTAAACAAATCGAGCATGCACAGTCATTAGCGTCATCGTCTCCACACCAAGAAAACGCCGAGTCAAATTCGATGACTAACCTTAAAAAAATTTCTATCAGAAAATGCGCCCTTCAGAGGGTTTTAAAGAAATAAATAAGTTAGCGCTACTCACAACAACATCAAATTATTGGATGCAAAGAAAGATAAGCGAGATATGTAAGATTAATTAGTGTAGGGATAGGATTGCCTTCATTCGCATAATGACTGAAGAAGAATGTGTGACGTGGCAGGCCAATCGAACATGATGATTTTCCATCGCGTAATAACTAAAGCTCACATGCATTTTTTAACCACTTTTTTCTAAGCGTTAAGTTTAGGCCAAATCTGAATTTAGTTGTCGTCAGTGACAGCACAAAAACATGCCTGTCTTACGTTGGAGAAAGAAGGTATGACAAGAAACAGTGCGTTTCTTTTCGTCGTAGTGCTAAAGCATTTCGCTAAATGGCTGTTTCGTTTCCCTACAATTTAGCTTCAATCTCAGTGCTGCATGTAGCGCACGTGATTCTTTCGTGCAGTGCTAATTTGCAGACATGCAACAACAAAATGGTGGTTACTCTGCTGCAGAAACAAGATGGCCGCTTCTCATCGATCGAAATTTGATCATCTGCATCTAATACGGCCATGTTTTTATTGTTATGCTGGATTCAAAGAAACCACAAAGCTGCAAGTAGGTAAAGTAATTAATACCCAGTCGTGAAATTCTATTTATTCATTTTAATTGACAGTCAAACGTTGACGATAACTTTTTTTCAGTGCATTGAACGATTGCATAGAGATGGCAGCAGCCTTTTTTTTCAGCTCGTCTTGTAGCAATGTTTGTACTGATCCGCCAGGGAACTGTTTCATTTGTTCGTCTGGTGCTTGTGACGTATGCGTGACGTAGGTAGTTAGCCAACTGCTGCGGGAAACGAAACGCACGGAACGCGTTGCATGGATGCATGTTACATTGCACAAACTGATGAAAAGATGCGTCCGATCCACGCAGTTTCCGATCGTAGCAGTTTCCTTTCTACTATAAATTCCAGGGAAAGGAAACAGCCATTTAGCGAACTGCTTTAGCACTGTTGTGAAAACAATGTCGAAAAAAATTGCATCTTATTAAATCCCATCTTGAATGTGGAAAAAAATTGTTTCCCGTCCGCATTGTACTATACCAGCGTGGAACTCACTTAGCGCAGAAACAGTAAATATGGGCGTACTGTCTGGATTCCGTAGAATGTTGAAGACTCAATCCTTGGAAAAGTTTTGAAGAGATTACAAAAAAATATTTTTTTTACCTTTTGCTGTTGTGCTAGCTTTATTAAACATCCTCCTCTCGTGTTTCGTTCATGCCTGGTGTAAGTGGCTCACCACCCTTCCGGTAGCCCTCCACATGAATGTGGTAAAATTGCTATATTATAAACACACGGTACCTACATGACGTTGTATAAGCAGAGAAGCAAGATGGCGGTCACTTCGTTCATCGTCGATTCAGATGCATGGTAATGAATACAAAAAAAAAACCCAGACATTTGGGTTCTTAAAATGCTTTCAGAATCTTACCTCAGTTGTATTTATCCTGACACTAGTGTCGTTTACGTGTCTGTGACTTTAAAAGATTTTTTGTAAAGTTCTATGGTATCCCATAATCGAAAATCAACTACGGTAATCGCAACTCGTGTCCACCTAATTTTTAGATTGCAACTATTGCATGGTTATACGACTTAGCATGGCGAAACGTTATCAATGCAGCGTTTCAATGCCCAGTAATAGACCACAGGATGTGTGGCGCCAAACGTCCTTCCGTGATCAAGTTAAGAGATTAGCGACGATATTAGCGACGAGATTAGCGACGAGATTAGCACGTGCGTGTGTTCGTGCGTGTGCCTCGACTCCTCTGGAACCAAGGCACCTACAAAGATGGGAGTAGGACCAAACGGAAGATAATTAAATTGCGCTTCGTTAGGCCTATTTTCATCGCTTTATCTTGATTTTATGACCCTCAAATATGCGAAAAACCCAGAAAAAATAACATCAAAGTTTTTTTTTTTACCCTCATGATGTTTGTACATGACGTCATAGTTTGTTCATGCAAACACCTTCGAGTAAAGCGAGCCGATGTGGCTGGTAGTCGTTGCACGACTTGCATCTGGAGCGGGTCGTTGAGCTTGCTGCAAGGGGCACTAGATGAAAATAGAACTAAAAACAGCAGCGTAGTTTGTCAAGCCGATGCTATGAGAGCAGGTTTCATGGACCTGACAAATTCTCATTTTTTGGAATTTTCTGGCATCTGCTGCTGAGAATCTTTTTAAAAAATCGAAAAAACGTAAGGGATTGGATAAAAACAACGTGTTGTAGGCCTAAAAGCCGTTCTCACAGCATCGGGTTGACTAGAGACGCCGTTGTTTTATTACCTTTATTTGTATCTAGTGCCCCTTGCATTTAGCTCAACGACCGGCTCCAGATGTTAGCCTCGTAACTAGAATGACCTTATTGTCGCTACTCTATAGTTTTCAGGTGTGGAGTGTGCTATCTAGTACACAATGAACGGCAGTTGAAAACGTTTAAACGCGTGAAGCTGACGAAAACATACCTTTAAAGACCTGAACTAGTGCTGCAAGACGTAAGCGATGTGTGTAAGCCATCAGCCAATCAATTGGCATTGTACGAATGGGTGAGTGAGAATACGCTCGACTTAACACAACCCATCCTGGCATTAAGCTTCTATTCATCCCATTTCAAAAGAGCTTTTCTGTAGGGAAAATTTGCTCAGCTGCTTTAGCTTCTGTCACCACCATCTGTTTAACAGCGTCGTTACCCACTTCCTGTCTTCTTACTGATAACTGAAACATTTCCACTGCTTGGATGCAGGAACGCACAAGGCCACAAGAAACGAAGTCATCAAGAAATAAACCAAGGTATTTTAAAGACTATTTCTCTTCAAAGGCTCCATGAAATTCATCTTTAAAGAGCGAATCACGAATGTCAGTACTCGGCATTTCCTACATCAAAAGGGTGTTCGTATTCTAAAAACATTTACTATTTAGTCGACAAAGTTGACTGATAAATTTGGCTTCGGAGTCAGCTTCCCTGGACGAATGCAATGCACAATATTACTATGACATACAGTCCTGCAAAACTGCGACTGTTGGTCACGGTGTTTTTCCGTGTAGTGTGGTTTCAAAACAACACCGTCAAAAACACAATTGCAAGGCCCACTTCAGTTGTTCTGAGGTTTCCACGGGACAATAAAGAAGGCCGGGCTTTGCACGATATTTTCACGCAAAGATTGCCTCCATTTTAGAATATTTTGTAACGAGAGAGCATCACAATCAACAGTTGAAATAAAAAAAAAGCCAATCACGTGTTCATCTAACAAGCGATATACACCAACCCGTTATCAAGTACATAAGTTAGCAATCAGGCTTCGTTACAATGTAACGAAGCCTGATTGCTAAATTATGCCTGATCGATAACGGGGTGCTGTATATTCCTGTCAGTTGTTAGATGAACACTTGATTGTCTTCTTTTTATAAAAAAAAAATTAAGGGTGTTAATTTTGTTTGTTCCACATTATATTTTCAGAAAACTTAATGGATGACGACTCGTTTCCTTGCACTAAGAGTGAAAAAACATGCGGATATCGCACTTGTGGACTCAACATAGTTACTGTTAGAGTTTACGAATGGGATGTTTGCGGATTTTTTGCACTCGAGTGGAAGAAAACGTGGCGTCATGCAGTCAGTTTTCTGAAAACATAATGTGGAACAAAGTATCGTTTGGTTGCTATTTTTTTGTACGTTTCCTTGGAAACTACCTCGTTCGACCTGAACAAAAAGTAAGTGATGGTACAGTTACAAAATGTTCAATCGCACACTGTTTACGAGGCAGAATTAAACTGATAAACTAATCTGAGAAAAAAAGAACACACTTGTGCCACGACTGGGACAGGAACTCAGGACATCCACCTTGCTAGTCATTTATTGTTTATTAATTACGTGCATTGTTGTAGTGTGCTTTCCATACTTGTATATATCTATGTTTATGATCACTGAAATGTTGAACAGCTTTTAAGGTTGGCTAGAGGCTGTAGACAGGGTCCACCCCATTAGCGCATTGGTAGACTGAGATGTCCTAGAGGGACAGATGTATTTCTTTTTCTCTCAAATCTAATAACCGCTTTCAATAACTTGGTCTTTGGAAGTGACAAACAGTAATGACGCATGTGCTCCTTCATAATAAAACGCCAGATTACAATGATGCCAAGAAAGTAACGACCAAAATCTTGGTGAATTAGTACCTGCGTTCAACGTTTACCGCCAGTTGGTGACGTTGTCAGTGATCCCAGTGGCAAAGGTTCTCAACCACTCAGCTACCCAAGATTATATGAATGAGCGTCGTCATGGAGACTGAGAGTAGTTAGCGTCATAAAACCAAAATGCACAACATTATAGGATACTCGCTTTTGTACAACGTTGATTGGTGCAGCCCTTCGTTAATTTCGTGAAGATAAGGGCTGCAACCATGAATTTGTTTGCCGTGTAATCTCAATACCACGAAGACTGCATGCCACGGACCAGAAAAAAAAACACATGGAACATTTTAACACCAAGGTAAATTTATATATCTATTAACACATATTTACCTTATTTTGAGTTCCTAAAAGTCTTTATGCCGGAAATTTAAGCACCGAAATTTGAAAACGGAAATATAAAAATAAAAAGAGCGTACGGATATCAACGAATTGTGTGATGTTGTTGATGTTACTTTAGGTTAAGTTATGCAACTTCAGTTTGCAATAATTAATAAAGTATTATAATTATTTATAATTATTTTGCGCTTTAAGTCATTTCTGTGGCATTTTCCGTGCATGGGTATCTGCGAGCACTGGGGCGTCAGATTCGATAGGCGTCTTGGTCCCAGCTGTACATTTCTGCCTTCTTACACACCTGGTTCGATCCTGGTGATAGGAAGTGTATATGTACGGGTTTTTCTCCGGTTGTTTCCCACCTGTTGCAAGAGGGTTCCCCCGGGGACTCCGGTTTCCTCCCTCATGCGGCACGTGTCTTGATGGTGGTAATTTCCACTTTAACATCTGCCACTTAGGCCTTCAAAAAGTTCTAAGCTTATTGGCTGACTCCTATTCTATTCTAATATGTGACCTTATACTGGAATTCAAATTCATCAGCAACCATCATTAGTTAGCTCAACACTCAGCAGCCATGTTAGTAGCCTTTTTCGTTGATGGGTGAAGGGGCAATTTCTCAATTCCCTTTGTGTTAGATAACGTTGTTCAGCAACAATGATGTGAGTAAGCCACTGTTGATCTCGTTGCCGGGCCACGCGCAGGTCTGAAACGGATTTTGGGTGTGTCCTTCCTGGTTGGTTTTCGTGCCCCTACGCATTCTCACGGGCAAAGGGCTGTGCAGCTTGGTCGGTTTGTATTGTGTTTGGATTCTGGGTTAGCATGTAAAAGGCATTAAATAGTTTTGTATACTGAGCGAATGGCTTGAAGGCCGAGTAGGCTCAATAAAATAACAAATCAAATCAAATCGTTACTCGATCTTCCTCGGCTTTCTTACTGCATTGTTGCCGAACGCCATTGTTGAACTGATACTACGAAAATGACACCCAGGATTAGTGTATGTAGCTAGTTTATAAGTATTTGTTAATGTTAGGTTGTTAATGATTGAGCTCTTGGTGTTCTAGGCCAGTAGGCTCTGTAGCGCGTAAATAAATAAAAATAAATAAAATTAATAGAAGATAAGTCAGATTAGGAAGTTGAAGTAATTTTTAGTTAAAGCAGCAGTAGCAGGTTTATTTGTGAAATCTGGGTTGTAGTTATCAGCGGAGCTAAGTATCGGTGAGAAGCGAACCACTGGGGCTGAATCTTCATTCGTGAGTAAATTATCTTCCCTCTTTTGAAAACATTGGCCGGTGCACAGACACCTCGAACAAGCAGGGGCAACTTTTAATAAAAGGGCACAGTGAGTTTTATTGGACATTTTTTCTGTCGACCTTATTATTTCATACTTCCACTCTTTTTACCCATTTCTGCTCATTTCTTAACCATTTTTGCCATTTTTAGGCCTTCAGGCCCTTTCTCAGGTACTCCCACCAGCAAATGTCTGCACAAATATCCACTTTTGTGTACAAAAAGGGCATTTTCCGAAAAGGGCAGGGACAACGGGGGGCCCCCCCCCCCCCCGGGCCCGCCAATGGGCTGGTGTAAGCTGTTTAAAGGACAGTTTTTTTTCTAGAATACAACCGTCCGAGTTGCAAAATACCCTTGGAGGCAAAGCGCCTCACACGATTTTCTGCCTCCTTGGATCAATTGTCCTGAAAATCCTTACACCGACCATTGTTGCAAAAGTGTGGCAATAACTATTATTAACGACAACAAATGTTTAACTATGCTCTCGCAGAAATTTCAACGTAGATTTGTTGTGCCCTTTTAATTCTTCGTAAGTCAACTGCAACATTCGTAGAAATGGCAACGTTTTTGAGAGGAGAAATGTCGGTAGGGAGGGCAATCCAAGTAAGTCTTGGCCGTCGGGCGTTGAGTGGGGCTTCCGTCGCGGCGGGGCATCGATCTGACAACCCCCTTCCCCTCCCTCCCCCTCCCAATGCGGGCTTTCCTTCCACGTCGCCTGTCAAAAACGTGTTCCATCAGCCGAAGACGCCGAGCGCGCTCTAATGAAATCGGGCGCGAGCGCAGCCTCGTTTTCACGCACTCAAGCAATGGCGGCCAATGGCGTCTGCTTACAAGATGGAGGGATTGAAGCGATAACCAGCTATCCGATTACAAACCACCTTTCACTCATATTCCTCGCTAAAATTAACCAAACCGAACATCCCCTGGTATCAGAACAAGGAAGCCACTTTTCTATACAACAAATTTGGAAATCAAAGCAGTTAATAAATTGGAAATAACTTCTCAACATTCCCATTACGTACCTAAGTACGTTTTAACGAATTTTCGTAAGGCGCTACCTTAAATCTTCCGTCATGGACAGTTTGACAGCTGGCGATTCCTTGTGCCTCTCAGTTTGCTTGAATTTAAATTGAGGTTGTTGCCTGCTGCTATGGATCCAGTTTGTAGAAGTAATTGTTGGCAGGGCAGCAAAGCTGTAATATCTGGGTAGGGTCGTTTTTTAAAGTTGAGGTTGTTTTGATTGAAGCGGTTTCCAATGACAATCTACGATTTAAACGTTATCCGTGGACAATGACAGACAATGACCATCCCAATTTGAAAAATGTCCTGAAGTTGAGCGTCGAACAGGCAAAGCGTTTTGTGAGATCCATGAACAAATCTTAAACCGCAAATCTGCATTGGAAACCGCTGCAATTCTCAACAATCAAGACACCATAAACATAGTAAACGAGATTACAGTTTTGCTGCCAAGTTGCCTGTTACTGGCAACCAGGGACCTTCTGCTATTGGGTAGGTCCATTCAATGCAAAGCGTTAGAGCGATAGCAGAACTATTGCCAGAAGTAAAGTATCCGTGGGCGAGATTATCCAAGATGCCACAGTTGGTGACGTCGTTGCTTTCACTGCCCACTAGTGCCGTTGCCAACCATCTGTTGACACGATACAACAAACGTTACCCATTTTCAACCGCATTGCTGATTGGATTTAGGTAGCTTAATGCACTGTGAAAGAATTTAAACATTTGGACTGGTTCGGCTTACGGCTTACGTTTGTCAAACGAACTTAAGTGTTCACTTGTTTGACAGTTCAGATTTCACCGATTCATCCAACTTGTCCGACAAAATCAACAACCAATGAAATGCAAGCATCAGTAAAAATGGCGCGAACAGGGGGCAGTGACGTCAGACACGTTTAACTTTTGCGATGCATCTCACAAAAGTTTCGCAGTATTTCTTGCGCTACTGAGTAGTATTAAGTGGACCGGCCCTACCAAAGCCACATATAATCTAAGGTCCCTGCTAGCAACCTCAGTTTAAATCCAGGCATGGTTTTTCGATCAGCGTCTTTTGGGTGCTGATCGAAAAACTATGATCCAGGTAAGGCGAGACGCAGGAGCATTGCTACAGTTTGTCAAAGCTTATTTTGGTACGTTAATAAGGCAATGTTGGAACGGATTTCCAATTTTAAGTGTTTTATAATACTCATTCCGTAACAAGATACATGTGAAAAACTATTCCACGAAGACTGAGCAAAAAACTTCTTACATTAATTTCTTTAAGCTTTGCAGCAAGTTATGCTCGTAGAAATAAACAAGAAACAGATGAACACATTTATGCTGAAATCATATAGACGAATATAAAATCCGTATATTTATGAATGACTAAATCAGGTTACTATAATTCTCTTAATATTAACGTATACTAAAGCTAATTCTTTTATACTAAACGTGTCCACCGTCGCCTTTTCAGCACGATTTTTTTTTCAGATTACAATAAAAACGAGAGTATGCGTTTATACATCGTATGTACTAGTTTTGCTGCATTTTCTTTTTGTGTGTGTGTGTGTTTGGCTAACTGTGCTACAAGATTATGCATTTTTACTAGAAAGAAGGAGTGAACTTGTTAAAACGTCACTGCTTAATTGAAAAAAAAAAACAACTAAGAAATTACCTCAGTTATGCAACTCATCGTAACACCAGTCACAGATATGGGCTAACTTGCATATGTCAGTACGTGCCGGGAAATACTCATTTGGGATTCAGAGCTAAATTAAAGTGGGAATGTAGCCTTCATGGGAATGCAGCCTTCATGGGAATGTAGCCTTCATGGGAATGTAGCCTTCATGGGAATGTAGCCTTCCGTTCGACTATCACACTGACTTGTGCAATTTCTCCAGTTTGTATCCCACGTTTGTTCTGCACAAATTGGAGATATAATAAAATCGCTCTGTGTAATTCCGTGCCCAGGACGTACTGATTCTCAGTGTTAGGGAAACTCAGTGCGCAGGATATCTCCATATTTATTTCGCTTGCACTGAGCCATAGGTGAGGATTGGTAGACTTGGAAAGCAGTTATTGTGACAGCCAATCCAAATGCACAAAATAAATGCGATAGAGGGAGCATGTTCACTCTTTTCACGAATGCAATAAAAAAGGAAATGAAGTTCATTCTTTGCAAGATAGCAATGAGAAAGGGTGAGCGTGTTCATTCTTCGCACGGCGTCAGTGAAAAATAGCGAACAACCGCCAATGTGAAGGATAATGCCGATTAATTTGTAACTAACAAACTAAGTATTACGACACGCATTGTTGACGGAAAATTGAGGGCAATCAAACTCTTGGCCCAAACAAAAACAAACGCTAATGCGACAACAAAAAGGGCTGTGTGGCATCATGGCTTCCTATCAGCTAGTTTAAGGAAATGCTAGGGACTTTTAACTGATATGGCATAACTAGTGACATGCAATGTTAGTCTATTAGAAACTAATAGACTAGCATTTTGCGTGCCACTAGTTATGCCATATCAGTTAAAAGTCCCTAGCATTTCCTTAAACTAGCTGACCCCGGCGTAACATACGCCAGTTTAGTACGCCGGCTCTGCAACATGAATGTCAGCCAAGTGAGACAAAAGCTTTACGGGCTTACCCCGCACTTCGTTGGGCGAAACGGGTGCGAGCTTTAGAAGTTCTGTCATTGTTGAGAAAACTTCTAAAGCGTAGTCTCCAGAAAAAGCAAATCCTTGCCTGCTTTAAGTCGAGAGAAAAAAGCCTTCAGTATCGTTCTAGTAGCAAATGCTTTCAAGTAGCAAATTAATACTGATCTTCGTAAGAAGCACACCAGCAACTTCCCGTCATGCGTTCAACAAAAGAAAAAATATATAATAATCGATTTAATTTCCTTTTCAACTGCTAAGCTTGTCTGGGACGGAGAAGGGCAATTTTCTTAGGAGATATCTAGGATCGTTTATAAGCTACAGTCGACATGAGCTTGAGCATATGTCTTCTTTTTCGAATGACCAACAGTGGGACAGGATTGAAATCGGAACCTATGGCATTTGTATAACAACTCCACTTCTTCAATCCGTGTTACCTACAACTCTGAGCGAGTCAAGTAGCAGAAAAACATTAGCCCTTCTCTTGTTTTCACTACATTTTACCTCAAATCCATGTAAGCCGAGCAATTGAAGAAGATGACGTCTTACTCGGTCCGTTTCTACTCATGCTTCGAGGCAGCTTTGCTAGCGAATAAACCGCAAAATGTGTTGTAGTGGAAACAGAGTGTGAGCACATGCTGCATAACATCGTCAGATTATGCGCCAGCCAAACCCGCAGCAAGGATTTTTTTCCAGGGAGGGCAAACAGCTTATTTTACTCTTTCCCCCTTTCTAAATGCGGCAGAAACTCCGTGAAGAAGGAAAGCACTAATCGGTGGAGGTTTGAGATGACGAACTCAACATCTTTTCTTTTTAATAACCCGACATTCAAACTTGTGGGGTTTAAGGCAATTTTAATAACTTTTTCTGTCTTGTATTTTAAGAGTGTTTTACTTCGTTTGTACAATTATTTTAATGCCACTCAAGTTAAGTTTCGTATTCAATTAGTTTTCTTGTATTTCCATAATTTATTCCTTCCTTCATTTTCAATCGCACCAAGGCTTCATTTGAGGCTCTTGGTTTTCATTTTCGCTTGGCTCTTTGTTTTTTATTAATACGTCAGTGTAATAATTTGGAAATGGTGGTAAAAAGGGAATTTGGAGTGTGCGGTATGTCAATGAGAAACAGCTGGTGATCAGCTCTTCTGCAAGCCGATAATGGAACCTACCGACGGGTGGGTGACGTCTTAGACTGGTTGCCATCCCTATAGGGCGCGTTTACGCAACGACTCGTCTTTGCATTATCGCCGCTAGAATTGAACTCCGATGGAAATGGTGTCGTTGGCATGGTAACAAGGCTACCTGAATTAGCTAAATCCAACATTGTTTGAGCAAATGCTTGAATTCTTATAATTCGCTACAATAAGATAAAGAATTCCTCGTGACGAAATAATTTTCCCAATCACTTCTAAACTCAATTATTGGTTCGTTTCGTTGCGAGTTAAAGCAGTCGCCATGTTGGAATTTCAGTTGATTTGTAGGTTCTAGCTGCGAGGATGCAAAGGCGAGTCGTTGCAGAAACGCGCCCTTACACGGGTTACCACCTAGTCTTAGCCAAATTGTGGAAAGCTCAACTGCAGTTCGTATTCTTCTCTATGTCGAAGTTTTTTAACTTTTTACGTTACGGTATATAATAGCCCATTTTCATCACGAGCAACAGTTGGAGAAATTGTATAATAACTTAAGTTTATTTTCTGTACAGATGGGAAAGTCTGATGCACATTTCAAAAAGCCTTTCCTATCGCGTCTTTTCTGATTTCCCTTGCGTCATAGTGAAGAGCATGAGAAAATGATCTACATCACAAACTTACGGTCAAAATATGAAACTTTTCAGGGTAATTAATTGCGAGCCACTTTTAGGCTTTCACGCTTCGTTGGGCCAGCCGTCCAACTTATACCGCTTAATTTAACATGACTACTAGAAGAGTTGTATAGCGATAAAGGCGCATTGTCAGCCATTGGTGAGGAACGGACAGCACGCCCTTGTTCACCACTCGGTTCATCGAACCCACACAGGTGACGTACTGTATTACGTGTTATACATAGAATAGTGTGCGACTCGTTATTTAGCTTTTTCCAATATTTAGACGTTTCATTTCACATATACCTCTCAGTGTCAAAAGGTATTTAGAAATAAATCCAACTAGCATTGCAGAATTTTACTGCTTGATATGACTAGTAGTCTCTGTTGGGTTTAATATCTAAACAGATTTTCACAACATTCCGTAAATTAAATACACCAGAAGTGTTGGTTTAAGAGACAATGGCGTGAACCTTAAGCTAAAATGGTGTGGTCGATTCTCATTTAAAACACCTTCTGGAAATTCACAGTTTGAAAGAAGCACCGACTAGGGATCAATCGAACCTTGCAGTGACTTAATACAATTTCACGTTTCACAAATCCGACTGGCTTACTTCAAATACCACCAACGAAAATCCATCATTTCACTTTAAATTGGATCTGGCTCAATTGAATGAACTGCGTGTGGCAACGAGTCTCCGAATGTGTTTGATATATAGTTTTCCTGATGAGTCAATCTTAGCAATGCATTTTAACCAATACCACAATATTAAGGTTCCTTCCTCACGGATGTGTTCTTTATCAGTCAATTTTATCTTGTCACATTTTATTCATTTATCAGCATTTTGTAATGCTGCTTTTAACACTTCAGCTGTTTGTATGAAACGTCTCGTCATCAAACACAAACCATTGCATCAGCTTGAAGAAGTACCATTCCACTCTACGGGCGTTGTTGATGCTTTGCTTCCGGTGTGTCTCCTATCATGAGATAAAAGCAGTAGCAATGGAATCTTGGGTAGCATACATTTCGACTTACCTGGCTTCACTCCCTAACACCCATTAGAAAAAGAAAGTAAGGTAAAGTTTGGAAAGAAGCAAGCGATTTTATTGGATAAGGTACCTTTACTCTTTTTAAAGTGGTAAGTCCAGCAAAGAAACAATCAAATTGTAAAGAAGCAAGGTTCTTGGGCATCTAACTTTCTGACTTACTTTCTCATTTTCTCTCTTAGGAGTTCGTCTTCAAAGCAAACAAAGTGGCTTGTTCCCTAAGTTTGCTCTTCCCTTCCTCTCTCCCTCCACTTGTTGTGGTACGAACGGATAGCGATCGGGGAAATGCGTAAAACCTTTTTCCTTCGCTACCGGACAGATAAAATAGACAAAAGCCTGGAGACAAAGGGAGCCAGCAGCTATTTGCAAGTCTGACCGTGCACAAGATACACAAGGACAAACATTGCGCAACACATATGTTGAAAGAAGGAAAGATTCCCAAGTTTGTATCTGTCAAAAATAGGCTCTTGTGGAAACGAAAGAGAATAGCTCCTGTGCAAAAATGGTGCAAAAGTGTTGCCAAGTGAACCACTAGATCATGAAACAGATAAAAAACGTCGCATTATGAAGTTCCATTTTAAGCAAAATCTGAACCTTGTACTTTAATCTGAAAACATTTTTCTATTACGAACTTTGTTAAAAAGACACTCAAACTCCTCATTTTTGTGGTTTTTTTAATCTTTTGAAAATGAAGCCAACCCTTGAAATGTTCTGAAATATTAGGTACCAGTCTTTTTATTCTTTTTATACCTCGAGCTTCTTGAGTGCCTTTTTAACTGTACAAAACGCATTTTTTTTAACCATTCCCACTAACTTCGTATTCACTTGTTCGTTCTTGTTCACTTTTAATTTTGAAAATTCGTAAGAAGGTTTATTTCAAAACGGCAAATTTGTTTCAACTTTGACATTTTCAAAATGGGAAATACTTTCATTTCCTCGGAAATACTTGTAATTCCAGGAGCTTCTTTATTTTGCAAGATTCTCTCTCAAGTTTGATATCATCGGATGATATCAAGACAAATGTCTCGTCAGTGTTTATTCCAGAGTCTCACTGCAAGCTAGACATCTTTTGAAGATACTTCTAGAGATATCTTCCGATTTCACGTTTTCAGTACTCTTTGAACACTGCAACCCGTATTGGTTACCAGTCGCTTTCCGAGGAGTGAGATATAACGGATCCGTTGTTGTATCTCTCTCCGAGGAATAATACCCGATTTATCACCCAATTTCACGATATCAGCCGGGCAACAATGAGATTGCTGGCGATAACTGTTACAAATCATTGTTGTATGCGTGTTTTCTTTGTTCTGACGTTCTTTCGTTAGAATACTTTGACAACAATGGATTACCTGGTGACAGCATGAACCATCATTGTTGCTTCCTTAGGGATGCAGGATACTGCTAAAGCTCCATCATATTTGTTTTCGTTTTACAGCTACTCTCCATCCAGCCGTATCTCTGCGGGCCTTGGAGGCAGGATGCTTTAAACTTTAATACGTAACTTTACACCATCGTAATGTAACAATGACACTGCATGTTTTACCACGATAACTTTTATAACACCGGGTATGCAACTAGGATTGTTAGTTTCCATGTTTCCTCATTGCCAACTCTGCGCTAACCGAGTCTGATGTGTCGGCTATTATAACTACAATTCTTTCCCTCCGTTTCCCCTTGCCAGTTTCCTCATGTCCTTTTATTTGGCAATAAATCATTCTCATCCGATTAGCGACGATTAGTCGGTTTAACTTGTTAAGGTGGGCAAGCATATTTATTAACATCAGATCCTGAACTATTAAAACAACAATACAAGGAAAGACAGGATATGTTATGCTTTCATCTTGCGCACAACGTAATCCAGTACCATCGATCGAGCCACCACATCATGCCACACCAACATTCCAGTCTTCCCAGCGAACAGGGAAATACCAAAGCTTTGCTTTCTGTTAATGCGAAAAAATAATATGAAAAAAAAATTAGTAAAACGAAAACGTAACATAAAGCAAGTTCTTCGGGAGCTGTTTATAGTATTCATCAAGGATATTACCAATCAATCCAGGATGTTTTAATATTTGGAGCAGGCATGATGTCATTGTGATATTCATTAGTTCATCATAAACTGCAGTGATATCTGGAGCAGGCGCGATAGCCGGATATCCCTCCTTCTGCATCTCAGTCCTAAGCCGTTGTTGCAATCTCGTCGTGTTCCATTGTTTAAGGAGGAATGATATCGTGAAATTGGGTGAGAAGTATAGGATATCGCCCACTTTCCTCATGCTGGAATCCAACAATGGATCGGGCGCTGCACACCCTTGACATTGTTAGATCCCAGCACTCGGAAAGCGGGCGATATCCTATACTTCTCACCCATTTTGAAGCTATCAGTCGGACGTACATTGTTGAGCGCAAGTGAGCGCCAGCGGAATAGATTGTTACGTTTAGTCAGAAGAAAGTTAGTGTAGAATATTCGTTACGACGTATTGCCACACAACAAAAAGACCAACGTTTAATTTTAAAGGCGGTTGCAATGTTGCAATTAACATGAATTCTTGAACGATTTTTTTTACGTTTGAGGTGGTGTTGTTTTCAAAAATTGGTCCATTTACTTGAATATATTGGGTTGCTTTATTCCTTTTTGTCATTTAATGGAAACCAAAGATTTGCAAAGCAGCAGTTGCAATGTTGTGAGTAACGTGAATTGTGGAACGTTTTTTTTCTTTTTATCTGTTTTGTTTTTTGTTTGTTTCAGTAAATTTATTACATTTGTTTGTGTTTTTCCTCTTTTCATTTAACACAAACGGGGGCTGGGATCGACGTGGGGTGCTGGGATCCAGGGTCCCAGCCCTCAACCGTGGATACCAGCACTCCTCGTTCATTGTTGCGATCCCGTCGTGCTGTATTGTTATAAGAGGACTGACAGCTTCAAAACGGGTGAGAAGTAATGGTTATAGCCTTATTTGTTCAACAATGTGTCGCGATAAGGGATAAGGGAATCTTGGGCAGAAAAATGGCAATTACCGCTTTCTTACGAAAAATGTTCAAGTTTCAATGTGGGAAATGAATCAAATGTCTATAACTACACCATTGGCACAAAGGACTTGCAAACCGCCACCAGCATTCAAGATCTTGGAGTTTGGTTTCAACCAAACTTAAAATTCTCAACCCATTGCCATTACATCACGATGATGGCTAACCGTAGATCTGCTATTGTTCAGCGATGCTTTACATCTGGAAATTTGGATACTAAACTTTGGGCATACAAGGTCTATGTTCGACCTCTTCTCGAGTATGCTAGTCAGGTGTGGTCACCGAATTTATTGAAAGACATTGACCAACTCGAGTCAGTTCAAAGGCGATATACAAAGTCTATACCAGGACTGCACAGAAAATCATATGCACAACGGCTAAAACTATTACATTTGGACTCCCTCGAATTACGTAGGTTAAAGGCAGACCTAATTCTTACTTACAAAATTTTGCATTATAATTTACCTTTAACCGTTTCGTTCTTTGAGATTAACACTGACACACGTACACGGGGACATCAAATGAAACTGATTATCCCACGGTTTAAATTAAATTGTAGGAAGGCATTCTTCTCCATTCGCATCGCACCGGTTTGGAATTCGCTTACTGAAAGCATTGTCTTGGCGCCGTCACTCTACATTTTAAAAAAATTATTAAATGAATATAGTTTAAAGGCATATTTACTCCGTCCTGAATTTTGCCCATGATTGTGGGATTGATTTTAATTGGAATTGAATGCTTAGACGGACTAGCCATCATTGTTGAATAGTGTTTTTAAATTTGTATATATATATATATATATGTCTCCTGACAAAGTATCTATTGATACTGATACTGATTGTTTTACCATTTTATACATTGTTTGTAATAGCTGGTAAGTCGTAAGTGGTCTTTCGAGACCCTCTCTTACCATTTGCTTTTCTGGAGCAAAAAAAATGTTATTATTATTATTATATATTTTATTGTATAGTTTTTACGTCCAAGGAGGCAGCGTATCGTCCGAATCACAGCCGAGGATGATCTGCCTCTGATAACGTGAGTGCTCATGAACTATACTGCAACTTCAATTGTCCAGACAGTGTTAGTAGAATAAAGTACGATAACTCTTTCGAACTACCATTGTTTGCAAAAATAAAAATCCGTGACAATTGCTGGTGTAGGAGCTGTAAAAAAAAGCATTCTCAGCCGTTTTCCGAGGTGAGGAGGCTTTAATTTTGTGACAAGGCAATTGATTGCTGAAGAAGCTTAAGTTTTAGTTACGCAAGATTTTCATAAATTGTGTGGTTCATGCCATGAAAACTGAGTGCAATAAGTTAGATAAAACTCATACGAAATCCACTTATGAGATGGACCAATGTTTAAAACTAATACGAAATAAGGTTGTGAGAAAGACCATTGTTTAAAAGTCATACGGAATAGACTTATCAGTTGAGATAAACCATTATGACCATACTTTTGCCGTTTTCATTGTTGTAAAGTCGGCTGCTAAATCCCGTATCAGCCCAGTTGCAACAATGCTTTCTATGTTGCTAACGCATTCTTCAAAAGTGGGCCGGATAAGTGGGCAGGATAAGTGGGCCGGCGCACTTATCCTGCCCACTTTTAAATGTTTAAACCCGGTTCAAACAAGTGTTTTAAAATAAACACTTTTTGGCACACCTAAAAAACGTTTTTAAATGCTTTACCTGAAACACATACAACAGCGTTTACTAACAGGATTGACTAAAAAAAAAAAAGGAATACTTTTATTTTACAGCAGGTGCTTATTTTAAATTAAAAGAGTCGGTCAGTCAACGAAATGTCCACTGGGACTTGCTCTCCATCAGGACCAGAACGGCGATTACGTTCATTTGCCCACGCCCTATAAACATTTAACTCCCAAGATATTGAACGTCTCAAATTAACGCATTGCCTTGAAGTTTGAAGCTGAAGTTCATCAGAATTCACTTGCATATAAATCTGTTACTTACTTGAGGCTTGACTTCATTAGCCTATTCGTCACACAGGCTTACCTGGCTAAGTCATTCATCGTCCTCATCAGAGAAAAGATTCGAAACACCCAAATCTATTGGGCAAAACTTGGCTACCATTGTGATAAATGCAGTTTGGAATTCACAACAATGAACAAGCAGTCAACAATGAACGTGCACGCAGCGCCAACATGCATCTCTTGAGACGACACATTGTTATAAAACCGCCGTGAAATGGAGAATTGGCGCTGATCTGAAAGTGCTTATGTTGAACGAAAAGTATGGTCATAAGAAACTTATAGCCATACATTTGCCACAATGTCCGCTGATAAGTGTTTTTTGGCCCACTTTTTCTTTGACAGATTCCTCGGACTGAAAGAAACATCCTCGGCCTTCGGCCTCGGACGATCTTTCAGTCCTTGGAATCTGTCAAAGAAAAAGTGGGCCAAAAACCACTTATCAGCGGACCATTGTTGCAAAAGTATGGCTATAACTATTACTTGTTTACCAGTGATACGATATTGGAGGGGCCTTAAAGCTGCGTCGGACAGATGACCGGGTGCGGTTAACGATCGCTAAAATCTTTTGACGATATGGGAGAGTGTAGCATACGGGCTTGTAGTCTCCAGTAAGAGAAATGAAAATAAAATATGGGATACATCGTATGACGTTTAAATAATGAAAACGGCAGAAGAATAATAACAGGGTCTCAACAATGATGTAAACCTAAGATCAAAACAACAGTAACTACTCAATTACAAAATCAGGACTGCTTTCGTGCTTAACCATAAGTTTAGCAATCACTATACGTGCTTAACAATAAGCAATGTAGTGTTATAAGCACGCACCATTATTACAGAAAGCATTTGTAATGAATGCAGGCTTCGTCACTGTTAGCTCGCTCCCTAAAACCCTTTGACCCTTCGTCACTGTTTGAATTCATCACACGGAAAGCAGAAAAAGGTCCTTAGTTTATCACGTTCGGCACCTCGTGTATCAATCTAATATTTAAACTTGACTACACATTTTAAACTTTTCTTTGCTTTTCTGAATGTTGACTTCGAAGTTCTGCCATTGATTTGACAAGTTTCTAACGCCAATAGTCCTATGATCCAACATTTTTTTACTACTGCATGTTTTATTTAATTACGACACATTAAATTAGATTTGATGAAATATTTAATGAGGCACACCGCTCTTCCTAAGCACACATCTCTGCCAATAAAACGGGCATGCATATGCAAATGTTAACTCCTTTTCCGAGCAAATATGCACGTAAAATCGTGCTCTCGTCTAAGGGTTTTTGTAAAACCACGTCCACCATTAAATTAACAGATATTACAAACGTTAAAAATAAAGCCACAGAATACTGGCAAAGTAGAATTTTATGGTGGAATTGGTTTGAAAAATTACTTGCTAGTTTTCAGTTTTCGTTTTGGTTTTATGTTTGAAATGAAGCTCAGAGGCACAAAGATAGAAAGAACCTTATAAAGAGTTCACTGAATTGGAAAATTTCGTCCATAATAGCGTCGCCTCGATCGCCAATCCGAGTGTTCCCTCCACGTGATACTTGCCCCTTGTCAGAGGCTTCACGCTTGGAGGAAAGCACTGCGGTGGAGCTGCGTTTTCGCCTTCAGGGGCAGCTGGCAGTTGAGCAGAAGAGCGAGGGAGTTCACGTATTCCAAGTGTATTTATTTATTTTGTAGGATGGATTGTGCAGGCTTTTGAAACCTTAACACAGAATAGAGAAAAAAGAAGACACTAAGTGCCGTAATAAAAAGACAATGAACAGTTAAAGTAACAAGCAACAAAACATTCAGTACAAAACTCAGGCCGAATTTAAACTGACACCGAACAGCAGATGCTAGTAAAAATGTAATGACAACTATCAGTTGTCATTACATTTTTACTAGCATCTGCTGTTCAGTGACAGTTTAAATTCGGCCTGAGTTTTGTACTAAATGTGTTTACAGGGGAGCTTGGGGGACTAGGGCGGCAAATTTTATTAAAAAAAATTAAATTTTAAATATATCTCCGAAAATTGCATTTCTAAGTTGCAGGAAAACCGTTTTAAATTCACGCCGATTTCATCAAAATACGCCAACTTTAGGGGCTCGCATCCCCCCCCCCCCCACGCACCACAGGAGGTGGTTCCCTCGGATTTTCAAAGTTATTTTTGCCTTTAGAAAAACTGACGCTTTTCTTAATGTCTCTTAGTATTGTTGCAGGTGTGATGGTCGCGGTGTTTGTTTTTTTCTTTTTCTGGCCAGTGCTGCTCATATTTTACGCCCAGTTTCTGTGGACGATAGAACGTAGCATCAAAGACTGTGATGCCATTAGGCTTACCGAATAACAACGTAATAATTCAATACACTTAGTCTTAATAAGCACCTGTTGAATTGCTGTATAAGAATACGCAGAAATCTCCAGTGGTTTTGGTCAGAATACCACCTGTACGTCAAATGAGTTTCCATCTCTATGGCCCCAAAATGGCTTCTTCGGAATTGAGTCGTTGGTTTGGATTGGGATGGGGAGGGGGGGGAGGTGCATTGGTGTAAAGACGTCAGAGGCAGTGTTGCCTATAAATCAGAGCCGCGATAAACAGTCGCAGGTCTCGCCTCGAGCGGCCATGCGGTTAACTGGGTGCGCACAAGGACGGCCAGACACGCCTTGAGCGCAAGCACGCGCCTATCGGCCAGAAGGCAAGATTGGCCAAACGGCGAATATCGGAATTTTATGGCGCTTGTTATGTCTCAAAAAGGAATAAACACGAATATTGTATGAGAAACATTAAAGATTGTAGCTGACTTCTGGAGTGCAGATAAGAAATGTTATAGAAAAGAAAATACGTCAAAACAAAAACCATGAGACCGTTCAACCGTTACTCTAATCCCAACAACCATTTTAATGTCCCCACCACCTATAATAAATATAAAGCGGTTTTTCAACGCTTTTCATTATATTTAAGTTCAGAACATTGAAATTTTAACCTCCTTGGCTTGTCTGTTTCATGGATTTTAATATAAAAGTTCAGAGGTGATGCCGGTTTGAGAAAAATTCGAAAAACATGAAACATACGAGCTGTGGTGTCAAAAAAAAGGCAAAACGCACAAATTCAAGTAAAAACCATCAAAGTATCCTCCCTAATTTTGGACAAGGAATTAAATTTGAATTAACGGAAGACATAAAAAATGAGGGAGTGAAACAAGTGCAAGAAGAAAAACAAGCCTCAACTAAGATGGCACCAGTAAATGCCATTCAGAACCGGTGTAAAAACAAAGCAGATAAACTTGCGTTATGAATTTCTGAAGCTTCAGACAAATCTTGATACTTGATATATTTCATTCAACAGGATGAGAATCCCAATTACAGAATGAAAGAAAGGACGTATAAATTTGAATTTACAGCAGGGTATCAGGCAAAATAATCAAATGAACAAAGAAAGTTATAAAAAAAATAAAAAATACAAAATAAAAAAAAAAAAATAAATATTAATTGTAATAAAACAACAAAACTACAAGCCAATAGTAAGCAGATAAGAGTGGATGGTTTGAAGCAAGGACTTGACGAATGCATCTTGACTCATAAAAATGTCACAACTTTGAAAATTATGATTGTACATCTTTCCATTAATATGTTATTAATAAATGCAGAAACAGAATAATTACGTGGGTGTAAGGTTATAACAAATCTTAAATGCGTCCTGAAACAGACCCAAAAACTGAAATTGTAGAAAAATTACAAAGATTATTAGTAAAGAATAATTTCTATTGAAGAATTTGAAACAGTGGTGGAAAAAGGAAAAAATAGTGATACAAAAATAAAAATGCGAAAAATGTTTTAAAAAATGAAAAGCAGGTATAAGAAAAATGTAAAAAAATGAAATGTATGAATGTGAAAAAATGTGAACAAAGCAGGTATCCTAGGTAGAATACCCTGAAAGTGTATTCAAATCAGGCAATACCTCTGATTTACAATGATTTTTTGGAAATTATGTGAATCTTAATTTGAAAGCCATTTTCATATCAATGAGAGATAATCTTCTAATCTAATCTAATTTTATAAACTTAAATTATAAAGTAACATTGTCGAAATTGTTAGTATACCGTAGACGTTTCAAGGTGTTGCTTAATGTATTCTTTAATTTTATCTATTGAATTATGGCTTTATTTCGTTATTTTGAGCTTTTTGCGAAAATTTATTACGAGTTGAATAGATTATGCAAATGTGTTTGGTCAGTGTACTAGATTGGGGTGGTGACGGATTGCAGCGAAAGGGTGAGACAATTTCAAGAATGGTGAAGGAAGGAAGGAAAAGAGTGGGCAGACTGCGATCCTGGCATCGTAACTTGTCGGGATTATTAGTTCGCACTACCGCTCCTCCAAATAAATCTATCCACAGTTAAGGGGCAAAGTGGACATAAAACGTTGGGTCAAGTCAAAGGTTGGGGTTATTCTAAGTCAGAAACCAAACTGATGAAACAAGGTCCAGAGTCGCGGTTCACTTTCGGTGAGATGTTTTAATAATCAAATTGTGCGATGTTAAGCTCTGGCTTGCCTGATTGATGGGGGCGACTCATGCCTTAACTTGGGGCCTAAAATAGAATGCCACAAATGTTAGGCTTACTCGGGATTAGCTAAAATAATGGCGGATTTTGGGCTATGGTTCAGTTAGATAGGCAAATCTTGGTATTGCGGGGTTGCAATGGGACACTAACAACAGGACTGGTCTGAGTTGAGTTTAAATTTAGGGAAACGAGACAAAAAGGGCAAATTTCTAATTAAAATGGCCAAAAT
Source organism: Lithobius niger (assembly GCA_023313725.1). Taxonomy (NCBI): domain Eukaryota; kingdom Metazoa; phylum Arthropoda; class Chilopoda; order Lithobiomorpha; family Lithobiidae; genus Lithobius; species Lithobius niger. The sequence goes on along the minus strand of JAHWFP010109742.1, from coordinate 8,863 downwards.
TACCTTTCGATGCGGGTTGTTGAAGAGTTGGTGGAGGAATGAATTCAAGGTTAATCCCTAATTGTTGAGAGCACCCGGCAGAAGACCAAGCGAGCTCGAGCCTTTACAATTGATGTCAATCATTAAGTACAGGCAATTCACAACTATATATTGTTACAACAATTGATTAAATAGCATCATCTCAACTAACAATGAATATTAAGTTTGAAGTGACAATGGGTCATTACAATTTGACGTCATGTGGATCTTGGGCTTGGCAGATTTCACAAATGACGTCACCAGCGTGACCTTGCTGGGGTGATGTAATTTCAACGTTGAAATCCGGAATTAAACTCGCAACAAGATGTATTCTTTTTCTTTAGCACCCAAAGTTTGGAGTGGTATGAAGTGTAAGCGTTATTATGTGGAATTTGTGGTTTTGCAATTTGACGGTGAATAAAGGTAAAATGTGGGAGTTGACCGTCTTCACCGCTCTCAGTTTCTCCACCTTAACGACAGTTTTGTCTTCAAGCTGCTTTGAGCCGTACAAAGGTGACTGTCTCGTTTTATCTCCTTGTTGCATAATTTAGTTACCTTCGCACAAATTTTGGAGGTTAAACTAACTGATACGTGTGCGTTTCAGCCAAGGAAAAAAAGAGGGGATCCGTAATTTTTGTCCTTTGAGAAAACCCATAGGAAGATGGGTTGAAGATAAAATAAAAAGAAGACGCATTATAATTTTATGCTCGTTTGCGGGTACATGTTTACGGGTTCCTGTCTCGCATAATTGGGAGCTTAACTTACTGCAAATAATCGTGTTGTACGGGTCGTTAATTCCTTTTTCGTTATCCTTTATAACTTTTTGAGTATCAAGTTGTTGCAATGCACAAACTCTGAAAATTTAAGGAAAGATCACTTCTTGTTGACGTACGAGGATCTGAATTCCCTTCTACTGTAGCAGTTATGGGAGTCACTGTTGGTAAGCAACTATTTGGAAATTTCCACTGCCTACTCCAATGGATTTGTGAAACGAAGACGTCGCCTATTTTGAATCTGCTTCGTTATGGGTGTTTTGGGTTTTTTATTAGTGTTATATGTCCTTTTAATTGTGCCTTATCTTTAAAATTGTAATTAAATACGAGTAAGAGCTCCTGAAAGAGTTTTCTGTTGTTTGGAAGCCATAAATGTCTGGAGAATTGTATAACACACTGATGAAATTTAAATGAATACTGTTGTTGAATTGTTGACGTTGTATTTAACTTAATCGATTGTGGCATGTCAAAGATACTGGGTTTTCCGCTTGGTTTTCGCCTGCTAAATAGTCCCTCTCATCGTCGTGGGATAGATAACCCAAATTAGGTTCTTGCTCCTAAAAACAAATAACGTAGTTGGTATTTTTTGACGCTAACACAGCTTTTGTTGTTGGTTTTTTTTTATCCAGGGTTTTAACCAGTTATAGTGGACTTTCCCTTTTTCTCCCAATTTCCCCCTGATGAATGAAGCTTGGGGGCTCCTTCGTTTTCGTCTCCCCCTTCCCCCCCCCCCCCACATGGAAGTTATTTAATTTAGTCCAACAGAGAATCAACATCAACCCATAATGAAAAAAGGAGTCAAAAAAAGGTAAACGGTAACTTGTATGTGAATTGAAACGAGTGTGTGGTTGTACTTTCGTTACGAGAAACCATAACTCATCCCAATCTATACACTCATGATAATGTGTAGATAAGTTAAGCAAGGAGGAACACTAAAGGCGGTGAAGTACAGCATACGTATTAATTATTAAATTTGTTTATTCGTCTGTGGATACGTACCGTGAAAATGTATAAATAAATACAGTTAGACGACGTAAGTTTCAGAAATTAAAATGGCAATGTTTCTCTCGAGGATTAATATTCATTAAATTGGTTTCCTAGCAACAAGATGTAAATTAATATTCCTTTTCATTCTTCAAACCTTCGATATTCGTTTTAATTGTTATTTTCAAGTCTGTTAATTAAAAATGGAGCCAGTAACTAAACATTTCAGGAAATGAGAAACAGGCCATTTCGACGGAAGTCCTACTTCAAATTTCGCAACATAATTTCCTGGCAATTAACCTTCCGCAACATTTTTGCCACCTCCTTTGCCCAACCAACAAGCTCTCATTATATTCCATTGCACTGCATTGTCTAATACACCCGCCGTAAATTTTTAATACCACGGATTTTTTTTTGTCGTGACATGGTTTTTTAATTTCCCAATTTTTTCCCGTAGGGTTTTAATTTAAAAGAGTCCGTTCATCTAATAAGGAACCATAAATCTAAAAGAAAAGCTGAAAATTCGTTGCTCTTAATTCAGTTTAATGCATCAGCAGTCGAAAAAATTCCGTAACTATTGTGAATTCTCGCACAATTCGAACTGGAACTTGGAGCGGTTTTTAGTTACGTACCAGAACGACTGTCTTATTTGTACATATTTTTTTCACATAATTCACTCCTTTAATTATATGTGTAGTACTCATATGTATAGTAATCCATGTGGCGAGTGAGCGACGATTCCCTGTGCCACAGCCTTGAGGGGTTCATCCCGTTCAAATAACTATAAAGCATTTTTTTAATGTTGACAACCAATATGTTCCCTGTATGACGCTCTATGTATAGACTTAAAGCGGCCACACTTAGATAATTTCATACCTTGTACAAGCGAGGGTGTCGTTATGTAATTAATTGCGTTAATTGTTGATGAATGTCTTACTGCCTTGTTCTCTACTCTCTCATCCTCTCTATTACCGAATTATGGATGTTTTTTTCTCCTCTCCAAGTTTCGTGCGTGACGGACAAGTTAAGTCTGAGCTCCGCCAGTTTGTATTGACGACACCGTTTTGTGCTCTTTTCCTAGGGACATTCTTGCTTTCACGCAATATGTAACATGTATTTGTGAGTGCAACCTACCAGCATCGTTTTAACTAGGTTGTGGTCGTACGCGAAGAAGCACGGCTCAATACAATTGAACGTACAAGAATGTGTTTACAGTCTAAGGACTGAACCGTTGTATTCAGATTGTAGCGAGGACTAGGACACGTCATACCAGAGAAGAGAGATAACTTATATTGTGAACACAACTGATCGTTGGACTGAAACCGCTTCGCTCAGTTTTTGGAATAATAGAAAACGATCCCGCATGAACGGAAATCAACAGTGTGAAAGTATGGACGACCTGGTGTGGGTCTAGATCTCTGTATATTGCCCCTGAACATTCGTTAAAAATTCCAGTTCATGAAGTGTGTGGGGGGGGGGGGTACAACGAGGAGATCTACGTACAGCTACCCAGGATATCCAACAGTTTGGACGAGATACTTGAAATTGGCGTCATTGAAAAATCGTTCCCTGAATCATTTAATGCCAAAAAACATTTTCCTAAAGTATGAATTATGGAGGTGGAACCTACATCTACCCATAAATTTGACCTACGATAATTTTTGGCACCAGTATACGTGTCTGCAAATCGATGTTCACCTGGCCTTATAGCATTTTTTTTTCTGAAAAATTGGTATAATCATTAGAATGGTTATACTGTTAGATGTTCTTAGGTAGGTTTGATACTCCTATTGTTGATGGCAGGTGACGGAGCTAGCCAACAAGTGGATTATTAAATTTGAGGGAAGCCCATTTGCCAAACATCGTCCATTGCAAGTGGTATTCAACACGAATGACCCTCTTTGCTGACAGATTTACCAACCTTCATTTGCTCTTTCTCATTTAACATCGGGTTCCCGAGAGCGCCACACCATAAAAAAGTTAGAGAGCGCCACACCATAAAGCTATATTTAAAGTTAAAAATCATCATTCCAGCTCTAGGAGTAATAAACCTTTTCTCATTATACTATTTGCTCCTTTGGCAACAAAGAAATGCTTCTGTTTGGGAAAGAAGTGTTAAAAATAAGCTCTTTACGTCCAGTGTTTTGATACACCAATTACTACTCACATGGCAGAAATAAATCGAAAACTGTGAATGTTTGTTACATCGCAGTGAAATACTGTACAAAAGGGATGTGAATCCTTGTTTTAGAGCGTCAATAAGGATTTATGGAATTGTTTAGAAGCGTTTTCTTCTTTAAACCTTTGTATCTTTGGTGAGTTTGTTGAAAGCTGAACTTTAAATTTCTGATAAGTTGTTAGCGGCGAAAAGGTAAAATTACATCGCACAACTTCAATGGTTTGTGATAGTTATGCAAATTTTACGAACAAACTGACGCATGTAGTATTTTTTTTATCGATTCTTCGTCTATTTTTTTCTGTACAAGTTGTATCACACAATCACCTTCACGTCGAGAATTCGATCCATTCAACCACGACAAACAATAAAAGACATATAAATCAACGTCACAGTCTGGGATTACGATATGAAAGCAAGATTAGCCGCCAGTTAATAAGCCAAGACGAGTCCGCCTCTTCCTGCTCGCTTTGCTGCAACAACATGATCGCTACATGTCTTTTCTAATGAGCCTTCTACGACCAAAGACAATCGATGCAGAAAGATGCCATGGGCTGAAAAGACAGACAGACAAGTGACAAGAAAAAACAAGAGCAAGGAAAACAGAAAGAGAGTTTGCTGCAGGATAAACAAGACGGATTTGGATCAAGATGCTGTCTCATGCTTCATACATAACAAAGAAGGACTCCCAAAAGATAAAGTCTGATCTGGTCTTGTCGTGGAATCTGCATAAAACAAAATCAAGATATGAATATTTCATTGAATTCAGAAATGAACCTCTCAAAGTAAAAGACTGGTAGAAAAGCTTAAAACTTAAAAATGCTGCAACCCCACTTAGCTCAGTTCAAGGAAGAAGCCAGAAGGATTGTTGAATTCAGGGTTTACTTCCAGGGCTGTCCTTATGAAGATGCTGCCAGTGATTCAAGGATACTTTAGGTTAGGCTGTAGCAGAGTGGCGTAAGGAGAGTAGTTGCCGGTTAGGGAGTAGTTCCCACAGTGAAGCTCAAGGGGCTGCAGAGCCAGAGCAGCGGCCAGCTCCCACCACAAATGTAGCAAAGCACTTCCCGCAGTATATCCTGGTATCCCATGAGCCACGTCTACTAAGAGCTATACCCCCTAATGGACCACCAATGGCAAGACCATACATGAAAGTAAACAGCCTGACTGAAATACACTATCAATAATAAGGCTACACATACTACATAATATGGGGCCATAGCATCAGAGAAGTGAGGCCCACTAGGGCCATAGCTGAGGGTATAAATATGGAAGGTAGTGGAAACTCGTTGTAAATTGTCAAACTGTAACTTTATTGCAGCATTGGTTTCTTCCAGTTTTGATTTGTTCAAACCCTAACAAAATTTATAATATTGATGTTAAATAAATACAGATACAAACCTATTTCCGTTAGCTTTTGGACTGAAATGTCAGACTGCTTGAGAGGGGAATTGATCCCTCAACCTTTGAAACCAAAGACCGAAGCTCTGCTGCTAAGACATAGTAAAGCGTAAGACCAAGAATAAACTGGACGGAACGCCAATCGACTAGACTAATGGTAAATAAATCCGAATGCAAACCTATATTGGTTTCCTTTTGGACTCTACCAAATGCTTAGTGGTAGAGCTTAGGCCTTCGGTCTGAAAGGTCGAGGGTTCAATTCTCGTTCAGGCAGTCTGACACTGAAGTTCAAAAGGCAACAAAAATAGGTTTGCATCTGTATTTATTTGCCATTAATCTAGCCGATTTGGCTTTCCGTCCTGTTTAATATTGATGTTGGTAAACAATACACATAAAATAAAGACGGACTCGGCTTGAGGTATTGGACGAAAAAATGAAACCCTTAAGAGACATTATGGAAGGAAGGCAGCACCACATCAGGAAGGTCTTACGTAAAAAGTTAATAATAGGGGACGAACTGCAAGCATTAACCGAAATGACGATGCCTGAAACGACGCCTATGGAGCAAACGAACTAACACTATGGCTAATCGCTGCTACGAATTCCTTCGTCGTTGCATTTTTTCTTAAAATTCCATCCCTCACCCTATCCTGTGCTTTCAGGAAGAGAAGGGCCCCTGAAACGGGCTCGCGCTCATGTCTATTGTAACATGTAAAAGATCCTAGATATTTCCTGACAAAATTGTCCCTCTTTTTCCCCAGATAACCCTAGCAGTCGAAGAGGACGTTAATTGCCTCTCTCCCTCTTTTTTTACCATGTCTAGGTCACATATAGGTGGACGTCGAGACGTGTTTAAAGATCGTTTCCTCTTGGAAAACAGACATTAGGTTCCTGCTCGAAATAGCCTTTACAACATTTACACAACTTAGAGTGAATGTAGGAAAAAAAAGAAAATGAATGTCTAACAACAATTTACACCCGTCTGAAGTAATGTTGCAAAGCTGAGCCATACGGAAAAGCCAACCGGGTTGAATGTACCTTTAAATGCAGAGTTTAAAAACAGAAATCATTTAATAGGATTTTAAAAAAATACAATCCGAGCGTTATAATATTAATCAAGAAACAACGACCATCATAACCATTAAAAACTTACGGTCGGTTGGTCTGTTTGTTTGTTTATATATACGTCTTCTCCTCCGGAAGTAGGAAGGCTAGAAATGTGAGAAAGGTCTCGAAAGAAAGGAAATCACTCCGGATTTCGTTTAGGCGTATTTTCGTAGTTCTAGGTAAATGTTTTTTCTTCGAAAAAAATGAAAAAAACCCTTTGAACCATTGTTGAAACGAATTTTTCGAATTTGATTGTTAGCTTCGGAATGTAAAATGTTCCCCGAAGTTAAGCACCATTGGGCTGGATTGATACTTGGGTGGGTGACCACCTGGGAATCTGGCTGTTGCAGACATAGGGCCTTAGGGCTTCGGGCAGATGACCAGGAGTGGTTAACGCTCGTTAAACCATTTGAACCCTTTGTAAAATTGTTCCTGCTGAGTGGGCGGTCCATAATTGTTGCGCCATGTAAGCGTCGCGTGGGCCAGTAGTGTTGTCAGCGGGAGAACGGCTGGCAGTCCGAATAGTTGTCATTCAAGAATGAGGCACTTGCAGCTCACTGTTGGAGTTGCATTTTGAATATTTCAAATTCAAACTGCCAATTTGGCCGTAAATTTAAAAGAAATTAAGTAAAGATGCGAAAAGATTAACTGCTAAATTAGGCCTACTTAACAAACTATACTGCTAACAGAACAGGGTGTCAGAAATATTTCTATGTTTGTATTTGTAAAACGTCGACATTCGATCAGTATGCCATTACCTGGTGCTCTACTCAGCAGTCTAGCATAATTGTGGTAAACACACATAACTTCTGGGTATGATTTCGTACTGCGTGTACGTCTGACTTGCTTTAAAATAAGTGAAACAAGAAAACCCTTGTAAAGTGTAGTACTAGCACAAATTACAAGTGATGTGTGGTTCTTGGTGGTTACATTTATTCTGTCACGTTTCTAAGGAAATGTTTGCGCTGATTGAGTGAGCAAAGCGAACGAAATCAGCGTTTGTCATCAGAAACAGCACTTTTCCTAAATACAGTTAGTAGGTAGTAGGCTAAATATTTGTTCATTAGTTAAAATGAATCTGGTGAATCTTATTAAATGTGGCGAATGAGTATAAACAAAGAGAAAAGAAAGTAAACGTTTGTTTATGAACTGAAACCGTATGAAAAACGCGTACTACACTGAAAATTTGCTTGATCATTTGACTTTTTGTTTTTGGTGTGGAACTGTCCGTCTGCGCATAAGTGTTGCAACAAGAAATATCCTCGAGCGAAGCGAGACGCGGTTGAATGAGCGAGTGTAAGCGAGCGACTCGGCTAGTTTAAATTAAAACACAGACAACTGAAAATCCCCAAAATGGAATTAAGCAATACGAAAATATTTCAATACAAGTTTTTGCCTTGAAAGGCTTTAATTTGTAACACACTCTATCTGACCTTGAATGTTGCCAAGAAAACCCATAATGTGCCTTAATGTTAGTCACCAACAGTGTGTGTCTGTTAACTCACTAAATGTTTGCTGCCTACTCTGTAAAGACGTTTGGATAAGTGGATGTATGGTAGTGTGGGCCATTGGCGTTATTTAGAATAGAAGATAAAAGATTTGAGAAAACTAGGAATTACACAATTCAGGAAGAAATTTATTCACTGACTAACGTCACTGAATGAAACCAATCCAGTCAGAATGACCCATAATGCCTTTAGCACCAAATTCGAGCCGGGAATTTGGGTGCGGAGCTAATTATGGATAAACATTCAAATAAGTGGAAACAACTCAATAGGAATTTACACTTGTTTTCAAGATTTTTAAGTCAATGAAGCATTCTGTGCTTTTCTAAGTTAATGCTCAACAATTACCAACCTTTGTCCTACAGCTAATGCCACTGAAATGGAATTTTCGTTGATGTAAAGCTGTACGTTTAGAAGATTAAAACAGACATTGTGACTGGATTAGTAAGAGAAAAACCTGCCCTCAGATTGCATTCCTACTGCTTCATTGCTTTTAGTTGTTGCATTAAGGGCAGCATTGCGCAATAAAGACAACTAATTAAGTCACATAGCCACAATCACTTTGCTATAGATTTTACCGCAGTCATCCATACCCCATTGTGGTTCCGCATTCTACGTTATTTTGCAAATTAAGAAACCACCAAATTTGATGCTTTCACTAGCACACAAACATTTCTCAATAACTGTGTGAATATACTATGAGAAATAGCGGCCACATCCAGTGTTTAAAAAAAAAACGTTGTAAATCGATGCTTGGCCAATTGCTAGCTAACTTTATTCTGTCTACAAATTACGGCATTCTTAGTAACAGCAATAAGATACACTTTGACGGGCTACACTTAATGGTTTCCACGAATAGTCCAGCTGATTTATGAATGATAATAAATGATAATAATAATAAT
>JAHWFP010109741.1:0-34546 GCA_023313725.1 Lithobius niger | reverse complement strand
AAGTCTAACCCAAAGGAAACCACGAAAGCTTCGTATAGCAATTCACTTAAGTCTGCCCCAAAACGTGCGACTTCGAATGCAGAAACAGCTCTAACCTTGCCTAAGAAACTTGTGGCAGTTCCTCCACGATTCAAGGATCTTAAACGAATCTTCATTACTAGGCTAGCACCTGACACATCTGAAACTGATGTGTCCTTTGCCATCCGGAATTTCATTAACGCGCATGTTAACTGCCTAAAGCTGGAAACAAAATACAATACGTATTCATCTTTCTGTGTGGAATTAAATGGGGGTGATGTGGAGGCCATCGAAGAGCAAATGCCTTGGCCAGAAGGCACCCTTATCAAACCATTTAAAGGTAGACCACCAAAGCCAAATGCGGTCAGGCGCACCACACCAAAAAACGCGAAATGGGCAGGCAGCTAGTGATCCCTGCCCATCCAAACTCTGTATCTCGCCCTCTTTTCACCCGTAAAAACTGCAGGGTGCCCCGTGCCGAATTTGTGGAAATTAATGATGATGATGGTTGCGACCCTCATAATGGAAATCTTGTTTCAAGTATTCAAGGCGCTGTCCATAAAACCTTTCTAAATGAGGATATTAATCTGAAGCTTATTCTTATCAACTTCCGTAGCATTAGAAATAAGGAAGAGCAGGTGATTGAAATGAGCATTACAGCCCGGACATTGTTTTGGGTACTGAAACATGGCTCGATAACGAGGACAATATTTACAGTTGGTTCCCCATGATGTATAACATTTACAGACAGGATCGCCAAGATCATGGTGGTGGTGTCCTTATTGCTATTAAAAGCACGCTCCAAAGCTACATGCTTGAAACTACTGGTGATGTTGAAACTTGCTGGCGTAAGGTGACTGTTGGTAATAATGATCCACTATGGCTTGGTTGTCTCTATAGCCCTGTTTCTGGTGATGATACTACTATCAACAGTATTTGTGAGCAAGCCAGGGAGATCATCCCTTCAAATGCTAGAAACATTGTCATTGGGGGGGATTTAAATCTACCAGATCTGAAATGGCACGAGCAGTCGTGGCGGGAAAAAACTTGCGATTTTAAGCCCGCGGGCCTTCAGTTGCTGATGGAGGAGTTCTGCCTGGAACAGGAGGTCGAAAAACCTACACGCGGAGAAAATTGCTTGGATTTGATCTTTACTTCTTTGGACAGTGACCTTGCAGTAAATGTTGAAGATGGCATTTCTGACCACAAAATTATTTGTCTTGTTTTGCCCCTTGCCATTGCGAAAAAGGCTTCTAACAAAATCAAGAGGATGTTATATGGCAGGACAAACTGGAATCTTGTAACGTGAGAGGCTGGAGGTCAGCTTTGCCGACTTCATGGCGACAATGAGCTTAAAAACTGTTGACGAAAACTGGGTCTTTTTCAGAAACGAACTGATGAGTGCTGTCGAGGATCTTACCCCATCCATTTTCGTTTCCCCAAATAAGGATAAGCCATGGTTCGACAGGGAGTTAAAGCGGCTGATTAACAAGGCTCGGCGAATGCGCATCAAAGCTAAATCATCTATGTGTGGCAATATGAATCAAGAAGTAAAGTCTCTGCGTAGCGATATTAAACATAAGATTCGAGATAAAAAGCGAAAGTTCATGGAAAACCTTGGAGAAGACATTGCCAACAACCCCAAACGTTTTTGGTCGTATGTGAAAAGCATTGATCCAAAAAAGTGTGGTGTACCCACTCTTGTTTCTTCAACTGGTGATCAAGCATTTGATGGTTCCTCCAAGGCAAACCTTTTAAATCGTTACTTCGAGTCTGTTTTTACACGCTCTTCACCTGCTACTGATGAACATCGTCTTGATTCGCAGACCGCGAGCACAATGAAGAACATTGTGATAAATCGTGGGGGAATTAAAAACTTGATTTATGGGTTGAAGAAGGGGAAGGCAGTCGGACCCGATGGTATTGGATGTACTGCTCTCACAAATACTGCTGATATTAGTGCAAACTTCTTGTATTTTATTTTTGCTCAATCACTTGATCAGGGTAAAGTTCCTGACGATTGGTTGGTGTCTGCAGTGGTGCCTATTTTTAAGGGAGGTAAGAAAAGTGACGTTAAAAACTATAGGCCCGTTGCCTTAACGTCCATTTGCTGTAAAATGCTCGAGCATATTATTGTCAGTGGAATGGTGAGGTTTCTGGATGAAGAAAAACTCCTTACGCAGGAGCAGTTTGGTTTTAGGAAAGGTGCTTCATGCGAACTTATGCTCACATCCATGGTGCATGATATTGCTGTGGGCCTCGATCTGGGTTTCTCTGTGGATGTCGTTTCACTTGATATGGCCAAAGCCTTCGACACCGTGCCACATGAACTGTTGTTAATGAAGATGGAGGCGTATGGCATATGTCAGAAGGTGATTAGCTGGTTCGGCTGCTTCCTAAGGAACAGAAGTCAGTACGTGATGGTGGAGGGCAGCAAATTTGACAGGGTGCCCGTAACATCTGGTGTACCCCAGGGCTCCGTGAGCTGGCCAATCTTGTTCCTGCTATTCATAAATGACCTAATGTGGGCTGTGTCTTCCGCCCATAAACTCTTCGCCGACGACACTTACATTTACCGAGTCATAAGGGATGATAATGATAGGCAAATTCTGCAGACCGATTTGTGCAGGGTTAGCAATTGGTGCGACACCTGGCAAATAACACTGAATGAATCTAAGACCAAGGTGCTACCCATCTCACACAGAAGAAATGCCACTGATCCTGGATATTCCATAAATGGCCACTTATTGCAAAATGTCACTAAAGTCTCATGTCTTGGGGTGATGCTCGACAGAAAGCTGTCGTGGTCTGACCAAGTCCAGGGTATTTGTACCAAAGCCAATGGCGAAATTAAGTTTTTCCACAGGCTTCTTAAACAGGCTAGTCCCAGAGTTCGGGAGATTGTGTTCAACACTGTTGCACGTCCTAAATTAGAATACTGCAGTGCTGTGTGGGATCCCTACACGAAGTATCTTTCGGATTGTCTGGAGAGAGTGATGCGGAGGGCGGTGAGAATGGTCACTGGCAATTACAAGAGAGAGACATGTGTCACTGGAATGTGCAACAAGATGTTGTGGAACTCGATGGAAGAGCGAAGAAAACTCCATAGGTTGCAACTGTTTTTTCTTGTTCTGAATGGCGGTACTATTGTGGATCCGATTGACTTCTGTGGTGCCCCCGACTTTGTGGGTCGCCATGACCACACCAGAAAGGTGAAAAGATTGCAGTGCAGCAAGAACGTAGTTGCAGGCTCCTTTTTTCCACGCACCATTGTTGAATGGAATAATTTGCCCCAAGAGGTTGTTCAAACTGACTCTGAAATTGCTTTCGTCAGAAAGATCAAAACTACTTTACAGCCTATGATCTGCAGCCATGCTGTTTGATTGCCTTGCTTCTGTGGCGCTTGTGGGCTCCTTGTTTTTGTTCTGTTTTTATACTGCTTAATTGCTCCTTGGGGCGTTGGAGTTTTTTTCAAATAAATAAATAAAAAAACTCAGAAATAAAACCTGGAAAAACAATGCCACACACACTACACAATCAAGACAACAGCATTGTCCAGCAAATTTTCGATGTATTGAGCTGATATCTTCTTCAGGCCTAAAAGATATACCCTTGAGGCCTGAAGAAGATAGCAGCTCAAGCTATCGAAAACTCTCTGGACAAAGCTGTTGTCTTGATTGTGAAAGTATGCGGTAATTTTTTTCCGGATTTTTTTTCCGAGATTTGTTGACGAAATGGCGTTTCACAGTACGAAAATTAATGATGTTTTTAAAGGCGATTTACGGCAATCAACTCTGCTGCACTTACTGTACTGCATTGTTTTTATCCCAGTATTCCTCCCCAATTAAATATTTTGAAAATTGTCTGCATTAAGACGAAATCTCCTGAGAGATTGAATGATTATTAGAAACGAGCACCTCAGTCACATGCTGTACAATCCCGAGTGGCAGCCGTTTTTGTCAAGATGTTTCCATGCCATTCCTGTTTTCCTGATATGATCTGACACCAGTTTCTAGTTGTCATCCTCTTTTTTTTTTTGGTGGAATATGCCAATGCACTTGTGAAACCTTGATCGTTTTGGAAGTGATTTTCCTCGTTTTTGATGGCTTTGTTGGAAATAGACGTATCTTTGGCACATTATTTGACCTTTTTCCGACGCGGTCAATAGCCGCTTACGTTATTGCTTCCACTTTTTTTTTTTTTTTTTGGAGGGACAATATACAAAAATGGCATTCTATGTGCCTTGAAAATATCCATTACCTATATTTTACTAGAAATCCCTTCCCTTGAAGGGCTTAATACCCTAGAGATGAAGTTGGCTTCACTGCCGTGCTCGCAGCTCCCATTCCACTGCGAATGCGCGGGTGCCTCTATATAAGGAGCTGCCGCAGCATTGGGCGTCATTCTTTCTTCCTTGGGCAGCCACTACGCATAGCTCTCTCTCAGCGGCTCACCCGCTTCCGCTACAGTTACCGCTACTGGATTCTAGGACGGAGGCCTTCTAGCTGCCCGCCTGAATTAGCCGGTCTCCTCCAGCACAGATGCGCCGGCATCCCTCTCTCCGAATAGTTCGTTCGGACTCCTCCTCCAGCCTTGGAACCTGCTGTGGGACTCAAGGGTTTTTCTTACCAGTCTCCCCACTGCATGTGTTTCTCGGATTCTTCATGTCTGGACTCTTCAAGACCATCAAGCGGACTCCTTGCTTTCTCAGCTTTCCGGTACGGTCTGCACGTGCTTGTTAGCCGTGCCTTCCTGGACACACGGACTCCTCCTCCTCCTCAACTGACCACTGCAGACTCCACCTCGCCTCCTTCAGTTTCATTGTGTCTCACACACACGGACTCTTGCAAGCACTGGTGCACTACAAGACATGACCAGGCATCCGAGCATTTGGAAAACGATGCTTGATGGCTAACAAGATCACCGACCAAGGTCCGGTCTTCTCATTCGGACCACGGATTCCCTGTTTTCCTAGCAGCTTGCTCCTTCAGTTTCATGATGTTTTTAACACACGGACTCCTGTGAGCGCTAACGCACTTTGAACGACTGAGTAACCAAGCATTCTGAAACGATGCTCGGGGCTCGGAAGACTAACAAGGCCGACCGAGATTCGGTCTCCTTTGTGCGACCGTGGATTCCCGGTTTCCACTGGTAACTTGCTTTTTCAGTTTCGTTGTGTTTTACACACAAGGACTCCTGCTGGCACCAGAACACAAGCACAGGCAACCAAGTGTCCGTTCGACACTCAAGACTCTAAGGCTGACTAAACCATTGACCGAGATTTAGTCTCCTCTAATGGAACCACGTATTCCCGGATTCATCTTGCAATGTACTCTTTCAGTTGTGTCTTTACACAAACTGACTCTTGCGGACACCGCTGCGTGGCGGCACTGACAACCAAGCAGCCAAAGACTTAACAGTGTAACAAGGTTAGGTTAGGTTTTTCATGAGCCTGTTTCAAAAAGCTAAGAGATGTAACATCGTACAAAGAAGAAATGACGAGAAAGTAGTGACGACGAGAGAGCTACCTAGAGTTGGTCTTACCTTTTTGGAAGGAGTCAGCGATGGAATCCGTGAGGTGCTAAAAAAGAGAGGTTTTACTACGTACCTACGTAATGTTGAACTTGAAGATTTAAAATCCAGGGTTGTTGGGAAGAACGGAAAAAGAAAAACAGGAGAAGCCACAAGGAAGATGACTCAGTAAGAAAAGGACGAATTATCTGCGAGTGATGTCAAAAATACAAGGGAAGCGGTATATTGTGTTCATGCAATGGTTGCAAATCGGTGTATATTGGTGAGACATGGAAGGGAGTGCGGACGAGGATTGGACAGCACATGGGAAAAAACAGGAAATTAGCAGAGGAAATGGTATTATCCATTGCATGGAAGGAAACAAAACACAAAATTGGATGGGAGAAGACAAAAACACTGGTTTTTGCCAACTCTGCGAGGGACAGTCACCTCCGATGTCTGGAGTCAATTGCCATTCAACATCATGTGAAGCACAATGTCCTCCTTATGAATGGTCAAACCCCAATATCATGCACTTAGTCAGCCGCAAGCTGGATGCAGTTCTTGAATGTGAGTGGAAAGGAAAAAGCAGTTGACGCAGCCTTGTAATTTTCGGAGGCAACAATCAACAGCTGAAGTGAGCCTGCCTTGTAAAAACCGGAGGCTACGGACGCGCGCCAAATCAAAGGAGGAAAAATTTCGTTGTCAAAGTAGTAGAAGATGTAACCAGAGTTTGACTCGGTCCTTAAGAAAGCCTGACGAAGTGTTGTCGAAAATTTGCAAGACTGAGGAGGGTATTCTTTTTGAAAATGAGCGGAATTAGTGGTGAAGATTTTATTGACGATCGTAGTGAGTTTCAAAGTTGTTCCAATAACGGATTTTTTAGTGATTCCCAGACGGCTGTTCACTCAAGCCTCTTTGTTACAGTGTGACAAGGACGAGGATGCTGTTTCTGGCATAGGCTCGCGCTCTAGGCTTCAGTCTTCTTAGTTATCACCTCATGGACTTCTTAATGCAAGGAGATTTTAAGGTCAAGTCAAGTTTAGAAGAGATGCGGGTGTTAATCCGTCTTATTCTACCCCTTGCGTTATGAAAATAAAGCAAATAACTGAACTTAGCTTGAATGAATAGGATCCTTGACCTGCATCTGGCTTCTCTTGGTTTAGCCTCCTCCCAAGATCCCCCTTCCATGCTAGGAAAATAAGGGTAACAGAAGCATCCAATCATTCATGGTCTTCACCCTCTCCGTCCAGAGACAACGTTAGCAGTTGAAAAGGACATATATTTGTCAATTTCCCTTTTTCTTCACAGCAGGAAAAGAAACCAGACAGGCAGGCTCCTTTGCAGTTCGATAAAGTATGAACCCAGATTTGGCCAGAGTTCACCTAGGAACATAGTTACACTTCGGATCAAGACCTATGGGGCAGGAGAGAGACTTTTCAAGTTCTTCTCAGTGCCAGCACTAGGTCCCCTGGCAAGGGACGAAGAGGAGGGCTACAGTGCCCTATTAGGGCCCTGCGCTACTTCCTCTATGCTACAAAGCATCCAAAGTGGAGAAAGAACCAGACAGACTTGTTCTTCCCCTACAGATCCAGCATGGGACAGATTGCATCCCGACTCCTGGATCTGCTCCGTCTTATGATTATCCTGCAAAAACACTGAAAAATCCTAAGCTACCTCCGGGAAACATGTGACCATCTTAACTTTCTACTTCCTGGAGACATGACCACTCAACCGGCTGTTTTGTCTTCTCTCGGACCACTCCCTATACATTTGCATGTTCAAGGCAACAAACCCGGGAGACGACGATGGCAATTACCCTCCATCCAGTTTGTCCACGATGGACAAATTTATTTGGGGAGATATAAAAACACATGATTTTCCATTTCCCAGCTAGAATGGGTAAATCTATTCCTGGAATACTTACTCCATTACCCACTCTTGCCTTCCCTTACTGTTGCCACTTACTGTTTGCCAGGACTGTCAAGATGGCTGCCACTCAGCACTTGCTTGACACTTAAGGTGCCTAGAGCCGGCCAGCTATCGTTGGGTGTGTTGGTTGGAAAAAAGCAAGATTTGTAAAAGTTAGGAATCTTCGTCTTAACGCAGATAATGCAAAAATTTAATTGGATAGGTATACTATGGCTAAAAACTAAGGCTCGGCCGATACCGATATTGGCATCGGAGTCGACACTGATACTATCGGTATCGGCTAGCTGTTTTGCAAAAAAATTTACCGTTCGAACACAATACACCAATACACCATTCGTACCGTTTTTTCGAAAGCTTTGCAATGGTGCTAATTTCAGAGTGATAGCTTCAGTCGTTCTCAAATTACTTAACAAAAACCAAAAACGGGTCCAAAAAACTCATTTTACTGCAAAAAGCTTGCTCATAGAGCTTTGAGATTGTGAATTCTTAATCAAATTTTGTTTCTGAATATGGAAAAAAACATTAATTTTATGGCGAGTAATGCATTGACGTATCGGTATCGGTGAAGAAGCATCAGACCATATCGGGATCAGATCGGTGAAAGTTGGTATCGGTTGAGCCTTGATAAAAAGTTAAAAACAGTTACCTATTCTGACTAATAATTGGATCAGTTTATTCATTGAATATATTTTGCTCTTACAATTCAGAGAAAGTCGATTTCTTCGGTTGTAGTTGTCGTTTTTAAGCACTTTTTGCAAAGCGAGACGATTAACTTGAGAACTGTTAAAGTGACTTTCATGTAATGTGATGCCTTGAAATTTACCTAAATTTAACTACCAAATCCTATTTCCTCCGACTTAAAAGACCTCAGTTGTTGTGTTAATTATTTGATACGAAAATTTTCACTTATTAATGTGGTAAATGGGGAAATAATTGATGCTCACTTGTCACTGGATAAAACTTGAAACTAATAACCTAAAAAATCGTGAAGTATAATTTCATGTATAAAATTCAGTGTATTACGATGGTTGGTTCTGCTGGCTTATAATAGCTGATAAAGACTTTTCTGTTGGAAGTATGTCTGTCTGTGTTACTAGCACAGAAGCAAAAACTAAGTAAGCACATGTATGTTATAGTATTCAGCTGACCTACGTTTATGCAGTACTGTATTTTAAAGCCAACTTACTTTTTGGAAAATTAAAACTAGCCTATGTTATGTTGCACGAGTCAACGTCGGGTCTGCTTGTTTAATAGAGTGTAGTAGCAAAAAAGATAACTATTTCACTACTGTGTTCCACGTTTCTAGTTCCAAATTGTTCTGCACAATGATTCGAGGCAACCCTTGTCCTGTGACCTTCAGGCTTACTGTTGCGTATATGGGACAGTGACTTGCGCTACATCATTAATATTGTTGCAAATACTACCTTAACTAACTAAACTAACTAACTGGATGATGCACACAATTTTTCAGAGTGTCTTCCAATAACGGCCCTCGTCATGGCATGCCAGGCCACAGTGGATATGGCGGGCCTCCTCATCGTAATCATGGCAACTCATCATGGGGCGAAAATGCAAGTGGCTCTAATCCAGCAAGCGGTTCAGGTGAAAGGTGGAGTCACACTGGACCCCCCTCGGGAAGGGAATACAACAAAGACCGGTATGTGCTTACTATTACATAGCCGTTAACGTGGTTGAGTTGTATGTAATAACAATAATTTAACTGCCATTAATTTTTGACTAGGTTTAACAATGACCATCGTCGGGATCGTTTCCATACATATAGAGATAGGGATAAAAATGATCATCGGTCGCATGCAGACAAACGAGATCCTAGGTAAGAAAAGACTTCAATTTGGTAATGGAAAGCACTTAATGACACCCATTTTTTAATATGTTTTCTGTGCATTTGTAAAGTAAATGCACTCGCTGTCAAGATCATTGAGCATGCTGTAAATCCCAGAATTGAAGACTTAAGTCTGAAAACCAAAAAAAAAAAGCACCACGAGTACAAGGAATTACTGAAAAAGTTTTGTTTAAGAGACCAGGTATTAAATTTGAAACATGCTTTTGAAACGTAAGGTTGTGTATCGTCCTTACTAGGAATTGACATCTTGAATAACAAGACGTTTTTTACCTGTTGAGCATACATGACTGACTTGGTACAGAACCGGAAGTCAACTGCTACTTATAATTAGTGCGAGCGTAGTATAAATGATACATGCAGGGTCCACGGAGAAGCCTCATCACAACGTGTTCTCTGGGCCTATACAACTACCGTATATCGCGTATTAAACGCCCATGGGCTTGTGTGGAAAATTCGATAGAAAACGGGAGTGGGCGTTAAAACCAGTGTAACCTATTTTCTGAACTTGTTTTTCCATAGGGTGGGCGTCTTATTCCATTATCACATAAAAATAGCTGCTAGTCTTACCTTATTGAGTGTTGACTTCGTGAAACAATAAAGCTACCTATTCACTTGCAAACAAACACCTTACATAGCGTGCATCTGTTTTTTTATTTTTTTTTATTTACTGGTAATGCGTTTTTTGATAGGAAACGTGCGAAAATCGTTAGGCCTATATTTTTTTCCACCGTTGTAACCTTAGGCCTAATCCTTATTTTTTTTTATTTAATGCTTTAATTGGTAAAAATGCAAAAATTGGTAGGCATGTATTTTTTCCCCCTTGCGACATTAGGCCTAATCCGAATTAATTTTTAACTTGAACTGTATTGAATAAGTCAAGTATTACGTAGGCTACATGACGATACTGCAATGAGAATGCTGACAAAGTGTTAATCGTCGTACACGGACTCCCCGTCCTCATCCCACCCCAAAAAGTCAATGTCGCTGTCAGAATCTCCATCCTCCGATATATTTCCCTCATTTTCGTGGTCATCATTTTGCATTTCTGTGCTCACAAGCTGTTCTTCCGAGCCATCCAACGCCGTACTAATTCCACATCGTTTGAAGGCAGTTACGATCACCTCTTCCGTAATAGATCGCCAAGCACGGGAAATCCAAAACAGGACATCTTGTCTAGTGGGTTGTATGAAATTTCCTCGAGTATTTCTTTGTGCAGTCTGACTCCATTTCGTCCAGTCTTCCCTTAATTTATCCTTCAAAGGTTTGTTTACAGAGACATCCATCGGTTGCGCGATAGCGGTGCATCCTAAAGATTGGGGAAAAAAGCGTAAACAAACGCTCGTGCAACGCGACGTCTTCGAGAGCCGTGGCCAATCAGAGCGCACGAAAGAAACGTGCTTGGCAAGAGGGAATCACATTGCGTGTCATATCTACACCGCTGAGGTATACCTTGGAGTCTGATTGGCCAACAACTTTCTCAGTACAACGTCGATTCTCAGTATAATGAAGTTCGTGTGCGTAATGGATACTACAGTAGTGATAAAATAAACAAACCTGCAGGACTATGAACAAGATCGGTGTTTCGATTTGCCAAGCCTTCTTTTGTTTCATCAGACATGTGAGGACGATATCTGTCTAGTGCCAGCAGTCTTCTGACATCGTCGGTATCGCTGCCCCATACACGACGAATCCAATGCTGAAGTTTATCGGCTGTCATCCAGCCGTTGGTAGTAGCGACGATCTTAATATTATCCGGAACGATTAGCTGCTGCTTAACACGTGGTGGAATAATTCCATTCCGCTCTTTAAAAATTATCATGGCCGGAAATGTATGGCCATTTGCACTTTCACACAAGGCTACAGTGCATCTTTTTTTTGTGCCCCGGTGGTTACAATACGAACAGTTCGTTGACCACATGCGTTGATCGTTGTGTTCGGTACTGAATCAAATCTACACAATAAAAAAAAAGGTACGACATTTTAATTCCATATCGTTAAAATGTTTACTGCATTTGTACGCCGTGGTTTTGAATTGCCGTAAAATGACTCACCTGACCATAGTCTGATCCATGTTTGCAATGTTATGCAACGTGTAATCATTCTGTCGTCGTAGTATTTTTATGCTTTTTCGGAAAGTTTTTCTTTGTCAAGTTTTTCTTTGTAATCGGCCGGTACGTGTTGAGCGTTGTTTGTGCCTCGACATAACCCTACGTCAAATCTTTTTTTTCAGCCTTGTAGCCAACCTGTCGATGCTTTAAAGTTTTGCGCACTATTTTTGGCAGCATAATCTGCAGCAAATTCCATCAACATTTTGTTGTTTACAACTCTTCCGTCGCTCCGTTCTACTTCAAAAAACTCGTAGGTGGCTGCAACCAATTCGTCGGAAGTTGGTGGCCGTCCTGGATGCATTCTTTTAAGATGCTTTAACTTCCCACAGTCATTTAAAACAAGGACGTTGTATTGGTCTCTCCATTCTCTAAGTCTTTTTCGATCAACTCCAAATTCTCGTGCTGTGGCTGACACGTTATCACCATGAGCTCTTAAATAATCCACCGCTTGCCGCTTATAGGAGATGGTGTAAGTTTTTTGCTTAGGCATTTTAACGTGCTTCTCATTAACAAGTACACGTCGAAGTGTTCTGTGGCGTGAAAAATAAGCAACGTGTTTGGGGGGGGGGGGGAGGAATGCTTTCGAACATGCTTTAGAAACGTTCTGTGGCAAGAAAAAAAAAAGCTACATATAAACGGGTGGGAGGGGAGGAGTGGGATTGAGCTCGAGAAGGCAGCAAGCGGTTGCAAATTAAGGGGTGGGCGTTAACATTGTAATTTCGCGATTTTGACCTTAATGCATTGGTGGGGGGGGGGGGGGCTTTAGCTCCAACTGGGCGTTTAATACGCGATTTACGGTAGTATTTGAATTTTAAAAACATACAATTGTTTTGCTGAAGTGCCGATCAACCGAATCTGTGATCTGGATTCTGTAAGTTTTACCAAATCCACAACCAAATCGACAACTTCTTTTCAACCAGGTAGACACATAATTAACAACTTAATTTGGTTTACCAAGCTTTTAAATTTGATCCAAGTCTGGCTTTTAATTGATATTTTAATTAACCCTTTTAGGCCTAAGCGATGTCTCGGAAAACTCCGAAAATGCCTGATAAACGATATGTCGTCCACTCAGTTCTAAACCTTGTTTAAAAAAAAATTCTAATTGTGTACAATGCAGATGTAATTAGGATTGAATTAGGTAGTTTGGAACTAAGGCTGTACCGAACCGAACTAACCGAACCGAACATGGCCGAACAGAGGGTGTTCGGTTCGGGTCGGTGTTCGGTCTTTCAAATGCAAAATACCAAACCGAACATATTTTCACTTCTAATCGGCGGATTTTGATGTTTGAATACACCATTTTGAAGGTTTTTTCGCCAGCTTTCTGTTGGTCCAAACCACAAGTTCCTAGCTCTAATGGTTCAGAAGTTAGAAGGGAAAATGTAAAAGTAGTGGAGATATTTTATATTTAAACAGGGTTTCAACATCTATGGACTTACAAGTCCATGTGAAAATACCTACATTTGTTAAAAAACTTGTGCTTTGATGAATCTTTGTGAACTGAGTACTTTTACATTTAGTTTAAGATAGATTGGTTTGGTACATTTTTGTTCGGTTCGGAAGTGTTCGGTGTTCGGCTTATTTAAGGTTTGTTCGGTTTGGTTCGGTTCGGCTTCGGTTCGGTTCGGTTCGGTTCGGTTTCGATTAATGAAATTCAATATCATCGTTTTATTACCTTTAATTTTTTTTTGTTGGCGTTGTCGCCAAAATTAACTTGACATTGCTTTGTTTGCTGAAAATAGGCCTTCTTTATGTGTTGTACGCTTTGATTTCAAAGGAAAGGATATTAACCATTCCAATATCTTTGCAAATTTTCGACAGTCTGGTATTTCTGGAGGAGAGGCTCAGAACGACTGCACACATCACTGCTAGACCATCACCGCGCACTTCATCGTGATCGTTCGTCTGCTATTTGAATATCTATTTTTTAAATGGTCCTTGGTTCAAACGATCGTAAATCCAGAACAACACAATGCATAGCCACCATCTTGCTTAGGTTTGAAAGATGGAAATCCTGTTTTTATTGCCTTCAATGAATGACGTTATCAACCCCTACGATACTACCCTTATTCCTCTAATAAGGGCCGTTTTTGAAACTCTTCAGTGTCGCGAGGGCCAGTTGATTCATTCGAGTCTTGTGACCCTTGATCGCGAAGTGTCATCGCGCAAAGCGATTCAAGGTCTCATGGCGTCCTGTGAAGAATTGGGTGTGCACTTTCAACTATCGTGAGTATTAGGAAATAAAGCAACTTGAGAAACTACTGTTAAGGTATTAAATCATCAAAAAACTATTTCAGAAGCAGTAACAGATGCTGTAATGGAAGAATTTCTGGTGGATGTTATCATTCCAAGGTTTCCCCGAGTACTGCAAGTTGAAATTTTCGTTAGCTGCTTTACATAGTCGAACTTAAGGATTTTTTTAAATAATGAAAACGTAGTATGATTGTTCAAATATACGGCTGCTGAATAATTTACAATATAATTATTACGTCAACGAATTTTTATAATCCTAGATCGATTAGTTTATTTATAACAATTTATTTTCGTGAGGCATGTAACTTGTTCATGGCAGCCATGTTTTGGCCGTACGCTTTTCCAGCAGGAAAATGAAATATGGCATAGGCTCAAAAGGATTAAACAAACGTCAGAAAAATAATTAAATACATTTTATGAGCCTACATCATAGTGCGCGTTATTGTTAGGCCTAATCGGTTTGGTGCTTTTTCATATTTCAGTTGGCCACCTACCTTTTGACACGTAATAATAATAATAATAACAATAATAAAAATTTACCACCGGTAAGTGGAAGGAGGTCGGAAGGGCTGGGGAACCACTTACACCGTTCCTGGCAAGTAATGGTTTTAATGAAAGAACAATAGAGTTAGTGATTTGCTGGAAGTGGTCGCTTAAGAAATCTGTGCAATGGTTCAGATTCCAACATTCTATGGAAAGCCGAAATTGTTGTTGCATTTACAGTGCTGGCCTGCAGAGAATTCCAAATTGGGATAATCCGAACCGCGAAGAAGTTCCAGCAACAGTCAAGACGAGAGGCTGGAACAATTAGTTTCCAGTTGTGTGGAAATCAAAGAACAGAAGATCTACAGATATCAAATTAAGGAGGATTTTAAATTTTAAGTCAAATCTAATTCTTCTCAGCTCCAAAAGTTCCAGATCAAGCTTTTCAAGTCTGTCCCGGTAGGTAACGTCACGCATACCTAGGAGGCTCTTCGTATATCTACGCTACACGGCCTCCATCAGAGCAATATCCCTTGCTAAATATGGCGACCAAACTGGGGTGGCATATTCCAGAAGCGGTCGCACAAAAACTTTAAAAGCCCACACCTTGATTTCAACATTACTGGATGTGAAGCACTTATTAACGATGGCTGAGCGACAATATGCCGATGCACATACCTTCTGGCAGTGAATGGTTGGTTTCAAGTTATTGGTAAAACAAATCCCAAGATCGCGCACTTCTGTTATGGAAGGAAGCATCACATGCTCCAAAAAATACCTGGAGCAGTTATTACTTTTTCCCCACATGAAAAGTGAAACATTTGTGGATAGAAAGGGGCAGCTGCCAGATCTTGGACAAGTCAGTCACGTTCCGAATTTGGGCCTCAAGTTCAGGAATGCGACCACCAGTAAAATTTTCGCCTCCAATTTTAAGATGGTCAGCGAACTTGAAACCAAAAATGTTATTATCGTTAAATGTTAAGTTGTTTAGGTAAATAACGAAGAGAAGTGTTCCCAGGACAGACCCCTGTGGAACACTGCATGGAACCCGTACCCAAGAAGAAACAATATTTTCTATTATTACTCTTTGAACCCTGTTATGTATAAAGGCCGTTATCGAGATAAGTAAGTCCCCTTTGATACCGCAACCCTCGAGTTTGAGAAGAAGCGATGAACGACCGATTCAAAGGCTTTCTTGAAATCAAAATAAATATTATCAGAAGGAACACCAACATCAAGCGCACTTGTCTAGCGATCGAGGACCATAAGTAATTGGTGGGTAGCAGCCCTATTCGGTAGGAAACCAAATTGATCATGTTTAACAATGGAATGTTCATTTAAAAATTTAGTAATCGTATCACGGATGATTGATTCCATCTCTTTACATGCCACACAACTGAGTGCAATTGGCCTGTTGTAAGCTGGGTCAGAGGAGGAACCCTTCTTAAAAACAGGTACCATGTTAGCTGTGTTCCAAATAGACGGCAGTTTACCTTGAACAAAAGAAAGCGAGCAAAGCTTCGAGAGAGGATTGCTGATTTCATAGACGTCTTAACGTTTGTGGGAGTATGTTTTATCAATTGACCATAAAATCCAAACAAAAGTGGAGCAGAGTACATTAATAGTTGATTCTGTCTGTTTATGGATGCCAAGATTTTATTTTCATTAGGTTGCTTGCGCCTTATGACTAGCATTTCAGTGTTGCTTGTGCCATGAGCAGCCATCTTGGATGTAAACAGTGCATTCATTTGGAGTCCCAATGCAAGCAATATATGTACAAAGCGAAAATTTTAACATTTAAAACAGTTTGCTTACGCTTTTTTTCTTTTTTGTCGGTTGATAACAGACTCAAAATAGTTTGCAACAGATTTTGTGGATGTCAACAGTTTAGCAGTGTTTTTGTTCCTTTTGCCTTGCAATAGGCCTAAACTCATTTAAACCGGTTTTGCCAGGTCAGTCTTTTTTTCGTTTCATAAACAGTGACATTTTTACAATCCTATTGAAAATACAGTTAAATCTTGCTACAGCCTTTCTTAAAATAATCGCCATCGTACACCACAGTAGTGGACTCTGCAGATTTCTAGACCATTGTGCATGCCAAAGCATTGCTTATATCTCGTTCAAATGTTTTATTATCTGAAACACTCGTGATCTAACATTGTAAAGACTGGTTTTCAGAAGCATAACAGTTTTTATGTTTGGGTACAGGTTTCATCATCCTCCTCACGGTGGTGCGCCCTTCATGCAAGCGCCTCATCATGCTCCACCTCCTCCATTTGCTGGCCAGTTCCCTCCAATAGCGGGACAAATACCACAGATGGGTGCACCTCCTTTCTTTCCACAACAGCAACCTCATCCGGAAGCATGGAGGCGAAAACAAGATGAAAGGGGTGATTATCGGCGTTCCGAAGGGGGCAGCCATGAACGTAAATTTAACCCTACTGATAGAACTTCAAATGTGCCCCGTCACTGATGTGTTTCTAACATTCGTTGCTGACTGTTACGAAGACTGTTGCGTCACTGTGTGTGTGGTTTTTGTGTCTTGTCTGGAGTCGCAGCCCTCCCACAATGTGAAATAACTATAATGCCAAAGGGCAGCAATCACGCTAAACCTTTTGTGACAATTTTGTGCTTTTACAGGTGAAGAGTGGTCGTGGAATACCTAATCAAAGTTGAGCTAGAGGTGGAGACGTGCGTAGTGAAGTGACGTAAAACTTTTTCTGCGGACAGTAAGTGCTGCAGAATTTTCCTCTGAAGAATGTGTAGCAAAACATTCGAACTAAGTCAAACTATCTCATAAAGAAAGAAAGAATGTATTTATATATTATTATCTCCAAGAATAATCAAAGTACGTACTTGTGTACATGTGTTCGTAAGTGTGCGTGCTTGTATGAACATGTTAGGAGAAGACTGGCCATATGCACGTGGCATCCCACAACTGGAGAAGCGGCTGTTAAGCATCTCTTCTGCGTAATTTCTGACAGAAGAACAGCAAATGGTGGTGTTGCGTTGGTCTTGCTTCTATCGGCTTTCCTTGTTCAACTTTGTACTTGTACAGCTGCCTATATTATAAGAGTACGAAAATTATTTTCACATACTGCAGAAAATATCGCGTTTGTTATAAAAAAAAAAAAAGAAAGAAATGAACATATTGAAACTATCATTATGTGCAATATTTTAGAGAAAGTTTGTGTGACCTTATAAATGCTTTATTTTCCTTGCTAACAGATACCGGCACATAGTCGTATAGGTTCCTTAGGTCTTCTTTGTGAGGCTTGCTTTTATAAGTTCCAAATTTATGTCTACAAAACTCGACTTGTAAAAATGTCAGATTTATTCAGAAGTTCCTGTATGTTCAAAAAAAGTTGCTTTTTGTTTTCTTATTTTAAGTGTTATTTTTGCTGGACTTTTTTTTTGTTTGTGAGTCAACTTTTAAAGTTTTTTTCTCTTTGTTCAGCATAATTTAGTTTGCATTTAGTTTGCGCAACAAAAGTCAGTCTTGTGGTCATGGTAGTTTTGTGAATAGCAGTGATGAGACAAACTTTGGTGTGACATTTATGTGAAGACATTGTTTTTACATTTCTGTCAGGTTCGGCCATGTACAAAGCAGAGTTTATTATTAAATTCTAAAATTGTTGGCTATGTTAACTGATTTTGGCGTATGTCTAGTAGTCAAGAGTGGTTGGAGTACACCGCTTGCTACTTCATTCAAGTGTGACGCAATGTAATAATTTCCCAAAAAGGTCATCCAGTATCCAACTAAGGAATACTTTTTAAATCCAGTGTAAAGAAAAGTTAATTTTTCTGCCATAAACCATTCTTCGTAATGTAGTTCTTGGCATGAAAAAGCTATGAGCTAGGTTACGTTACTGCTAATCTTATACCCATGCTTAGACATTGCTTTGGTGATTATAGCCACATTATACGAACTTTGTTCACATTGACAGTAATTAGTGAACACAGTATCGTAATTCCCAGACACTGCTTGGTTTCATCTTCAATTTCTTTCATCCTAAAAAGGAATTTTTAAGCTTTACTAGAAAAAAAATTGAAATCAAACTGCTTCCTTCAAATCAGTATGTTGATGTGCATCCAGTTCCTTTAAGTTATTTAACAGCACTGAGCATTTGCATAGTATGGATTTACTGTTAGCAATTCAATGGCTAGTATTTATTTAAGTAAACTCGTTAACTTTTTACACTGATATGTTACGAAATTAGGACGAGTAACTGCAAACCAAACAAAATACATTTCCTTCCATATTTAAGGATGCAGTCCGCATGCACACTTTTAGTATTGATATAAGATTGTGAGTTGTACGAGATTGCCCAGGCTGTCCCAGTACCATCTTGGGACTATTAATTAAGTACCATT
Source organism: Lithobius niger (assembly GCA_023313725.1). NCBI lineage: Eukaryota > Metazoa > Arthropoda > Chilopoda > Lithobiomorpha > Lithobiidae > Lithobius > Lithobius niger. The sequence goes on along the minus strand of JAHWFP010109741.1, from coordinate 16,000 downwards.
ACCGATACTCAAAACTAAATACAACAAATGCTGAGTACAAGTTTTGACAATGTGCCTTTAAATCTCAACAAATCCTTTGTTACTAATGTGGGGTAATACTTGACATCTTTACTCATTTGGGATGAAATGATTAAATTAAGGCTCAGGGTAGAAAACTAGTGAAAAGCATCACTGAATGACTGGCACGCATAAGCGCTTATATTTTAACATAATTATCGAAAAAGCTGATGAAGTATAAGTGTCGATTACTATAAACACATACTGATACCATGCCTTTTTCTCAGTTCTGTAACTAATACGGACTAGGCAGAAAATTTAGTGTGCTCTGTAGAGCTGTACCATGCCTTGCAAACAAAACTGAACATGACTGAATTGAGTGTTAGCATTTTGAAAAAAAAAACAAGCATGGTTACTATCTCGTTGATAGTTTTGATGTTTCAATGAATTCAACTTCCCAGTGGTCCACACCCAACGTTTCTTGCACCAGCTGTTCAGAAGTTATAAGGAAGATATAAAAGGTGTAAGGTTTTTTTTAAATTTGCCAACAGAGTTTCTTGATCTCATGAATTCATGTGAGCATACGTGAATTAGCTAATATGCTTGTAATTTGCAAATACCATATGTAGGCTAAATCACTGATTGTTACAAAAAATATTTGAGGGTATTTAAAATTTTGGTACGTGTTCGAAATTGTTTGGTGTTCGGTTCATTAGATAAATAGGGGGTTGGTACAGCTTTGGTGCTCTAATTTGGATGAGCTTTTAGGTTCAGAGCTATTACTTTTAGGAATTGACCAATATTTTCAGTAGCAAGGACCAAGCCTTACTGACTCCCGTATTAAAATATATACGGTAATTTAAGACTAGCTTATGTAAACTAGTACTACTTGCAAGTATAGCATCTTCATCAGGCTGTTAAAAAGATATAGAAATAACTATAATTGGCTGTTAAAATCTAGCTGAACAAAACTGTTGCTAAGGTCTTTCGTGTTCACATTAATGTAAGTTCTAAGATCCTAGCGATCCTAGTTTTAAAATCCACTCCACTTAAACTGTTTGTGCATTCAGTGTGAAAGCAAACTAAAGTTCATTTAGTTTGCTCTACTTCATGCTCTCCCCTAAGTAATAGTTCAGAGAAAGTTTACAACTAGGCTATTTGTAAATTGCTTGTAGCAATATGAATTACTGAAATGTTATCGTTTAAGGTTGTCAAAGTACAGTTTAAAAAAAGTGCAAAATTGTTTGCGCCGACCTTACCCATTCCTTTTTTGAATCTTTGGCAAGAACTTCGTTTGCCTCAGAAAGAATTGATGCAGCCGATTGCCTTAAAAAAAACTGCTAGTCCTCCTCTTATAAAAAGAAGTTTTTGTTCCTTGTTAAATTTGTTCCTATTGCATATGAGATCCAGAATATAAGTTTACTGCAGCACGGTGAAATTTCCGCAGACTGAGGGTTAAACAACTCAAAGATACTATGTGTTGGTGCTGATGTAAGATTAGATCATTCTTCCTCCACGGGGAGCAATTTAGGAAGCCAGAGCCAAAAAGCTTCTTGTCATTCATCCTACAGCAACTCATCAACAGAGATGATATAGACTAAATTTGTGAAGTTGTTACGAGGTATCAAGTTCAAGTTGTATTATTTCTGTGAATATTTTTTTTTATTGTTAGCATTCATTTTTGAAACCTAAATGTGTAATAGAGGTAGCGAAGTTAACTCAGTTGATGGCTTGTAACAGAAAGCAAAACGTAAATCCTATTTTTTTTAGTGGTATGGCATAAAAGACGAATTAAAAATATGTACATATTAGAAGAAGTGCTTGGACGAGGTCTAGTTCGCACATGATACCGTTGTGATCCAATCACGAAACAATAAATAATAAATTTAACTGAGGGGCCATTTAAATATTAAATGGTTCTCAGCCATGCTGCAATTCTTTAATCGGCATTTCTTTGTGTGTTGACTACATCCTGAATTTCAGAGACTGCAGCTCATGTTTGTGCCACATCTTCATTTGCTTCATTTGCTTAAGTAAACATTGCCAGATTTTTGTCTCATTCGTAGTTAATCCAAATTCGTTATTTTAGGACTTGTACAGCTTGTACAATGGAGGGGGAAAACAACAAATGATGCAGTGAATTGCTGTGACTTTAAACTTTTGTGACGTTAAGAGAATTTCACATGTAGAAACCATTTTTAACTTTTCAAATAAACGCAAAAATCGGGTTATTGAATTATTTTTCTCTTTTGATTTTCTTCTTTAAAAAAAAATATGTCACCCCTGCTCTATTTGTGTGGCCATTTTTTCTAGAAAACAAACCTCCAAGAACCATCTTTTCTTATTAAATGGCCTCATACTGTGTGAAAGAAAAATATACTTGGCTACTGACTGCAGAAGTTCTGCCCTAGTTGTCACTAATAGTATACCGTTAACGTTTCTGTATTGCGAAGGACATAACAGGTTAAAGGTGGTTTTTTTTTTTTTATGTTGCAGTTTTTTCCCCTAGCAATTTTTTTTACAATTATGTGTATAGTTTTCTGTTACTACCTGTTTTAATTGGATGTAGAAGTAAATAATGGAAAATGGAACGTATGACATTTGGTTAATACTTGCAAATGCTGAGTATTTTTACGCTGCTAACTAAAACACAGTGTTTAAGTGAGTAGTAGCATCCTTTTGGTAGTGTTTTGCTGATGCCGAGATAATTGTATATTCTGAAATTAATAGGGAAGAATTAAACATCAGGATCAGACAAGTCCTTACAAATTAACACATATTCGGTTGGACAACAACTTCGCTTCCACTCATGTAGTTGTAATTAGATATATTGGAAGTTGCAAAGATATGCGTAGTGTTGAGATTAAAGGTTTGAAATATAGTTAAAAAGAATGTTACTGGAAACTACTTTAATGTCCAGTGTTGAAAATGTTCGCAAGTATTCCTATTCTTGAAAATAAGAGTAAACATTATTAACAAAATTGTATTTCTGCGTGGCGGATGATACGCTTGATGACTTCTTATTCTCAAGATTATTCCTGCTGACAAGTGCATGTCTGGATTTACCGTATTTTCTCTGTGGCCCCTAGCTGAACATTTTTTCTTTGCGGTGGAGTCTGACCTAGCAGTAAAAGAGAACAGGGGTAAATGGAGGCGTGCGTTTATTTAATAAAACGTGACTGCGAGTGGTAACTATGCTAATTTTTAATGACTATGCATATCAGTAAAAGCTTTGCGACTACCTTATTAATAATTAATACTACTGCAGAAAATCAAAAATTAATTAAAATAAAACATCAGTTATCGTTAAAAGGATACACCTTACAACTGAAATTCCTATAAATATTTCTTGGTAGTCCATATCAAGTACGGTCCCAAGGATTTATTTACCTATCATTGGACAATCCCTTACTAAAAAGCCATTTTAAAATGTGGCGTTTAGGAAGTTATCTGTTGAATATTGGGGAGTTTTACGGACATCCTGCTCTTTTTTACCATTTGGCCCGCTCAGACGTTGGATCTACACTTTCGTGATGTGTCATCGTTTCCGGTTTATAATGACACAATTTTGGCGTTTGTGCTGTCTCGTGACCCTCGTTTCATTGATGTTTTCTTATTGCATGTGCAATGCTGAGCCACGTGAAGAAGTGAGTGGAAATGACGTATTACGACGCTAAATTTCGCGAATAGGACGGCAACACACGCGGACTAACTGCGTGTCACTGCTATAGGACAAAAAGGCAGGAATGTGACAGACGCTTTGAAGCGTTTGTCACACTCAACTGCAGCTAAACAACAGTATTTGAAAAACTATTGTACGTCTTAGCTGACAACTGCTTTTTTGCTTGATTTTTGTAATAAAATGACAAGCGTCATACCCTGCATTAAATAGAGAGCCTGCGTTATTTTTTCTGAGTAGATTAAGCCCAACATCAAACTTGCACCAAATGCGAGACTTGGCGCTAAACAGAGAAACTACGGTACCTGGATTAACAAAATAAGGACCTTGCTGATTTTTTTCTTTTGCTTTGTTCTGTACTTAAAATCGTAATCTACATAAAAGGGTAAACTGTTGGTCAAGCACTCCTGTTAGTTTAAATTAGTTACAATTGTAATTTTTTTTAGCTATTCCAGACTACCCCACTAATCAGTCTTTTAAGTTCCTTGTTGAATTTCTCATCGGTATTGTCTTAATTTGTGTGCCCTTCAACAAACCTTGTATTGTTCCCAACCTCTCCCTTGTTTATTTGTGTATATACTTTTTAAAAACTCAGAATCCTCATTGTGTGTTGTTTGCAAAACAAAGGGGTAGAATTTAGTATGCAGTGGAGTTCTAGCAGTATTAAATTTTTGCTGCTTACTCTAGGACATGAAAAAGATAAGTTATTTTATCTTGTGAAAATAATACAAGTATATAAATAAAATTTATCAGAAATGTGCTATTTTTGTACAGTTCAAGTCGGACACCTGGTATGCAACCATGTATTTAATATTCAACGTGTGCAAGCTTTAGGCAGTCTGTGAATGTATTGGATGGTTGTTGAATCAATCATCACATTGTGGGTTCGAGAATTTATTGGGAGCAGAGATTGTTCATTCTGGCTGAGAGACTGTTTAAAACTCAAAAATATTGCGTTGCGTGTGTTGGAAGTTACTGGTAAATTTGTAAATATTTCTTGGTTTTTCGTCAAGTAATAAAGCGCATAACCTCCGAAATCTTTATTATATATTTTTTTATATATAGTGGTGATATTTCGAGCTTTGTTTGTGGCAAGTTGGTGACTTTAAATTATCAAACAATATTTCCTAAATATGTAATTGATGGTCCGTATCATGAAATTTACGTTCAGTGTAATTCGTATCACTGTTCAGACAAAACTGGAAATGTTGAAAACTTAGGGGAAAATTGGGTGAAAAGCGTGGGGAAAACAGGAATTTTGGTAACATTAGGGAAATAAAATAATCCCAGAAATGGTGGAGCTGGAAATACTACTGAAGTTTCTGCAGCAATTCATTAAGCTTTAGCGATAGCTAATCACTGATTGATTACGCATCGTTATTAGCCAATCCGTTTCTGCGAAATCCATGCCTAATGAAATTCGAGCTAAGGCAACTATCTAACCTAACGGCAGGAAAAAGTGGGGAAATGTTTAACGATACGACCTACCTTCGTTCGTATTCACTTATAAGTACGGTATTGGAAAGGCAAATGTGTCCCTCGATGGCCGATGGGTAAAAAACAAATAACTTTTAAATGAATGTTTATTCACTTGTAGATTACATGCTACCAAAAAGAATGAATTTGTTTTAAGGTAATTTTTAGCAATTTGGTGTGCAAAATGGCTTTGAAATTGACTTCGAGTTGGCCTTGAAAAGGCATTGAAAATAGCTTTGTCTCTTTGTGTACGAACCCTGTTAGTACCGGTACATGGTAACTTCGCGTGAAGCAACAATAATCGCCCTTAAAGCGGGGGAAAAGATGACTTCAAGCCAATGTCGAGTCGGGGTAGGAATCCTTTTCAATCATGCCGCAGCACAGAATTCCATTACATTATGTTGTGTTGGTTCTTGCTCAATACTGGCCGCTAAACAATATCTAACAACTACAGCTGTACAATAATCACAACCGGCATGCAAGTAAGCGAGACGACAAGTTGAACGGACCAACGGATGGGACGGGACGGTATCTCCGACGGAAGGAACAGAACAGTATCCTGTGCACTTCTATTTGCTCAGTACCCAAACTGTATTGGTGCTAGGCGCTCATAATACTCTAGATGCCATATTAGACGTTTGGCAAGCATACGCTCATAAATCTTCTGAAGGCACGACAACAAAACGATGGGCTTATAGTTGGCAAAACAGGACCTATCACTCCCTGCCTTGTACACTGGCACCAGAATGGTAAACATCCAGGTGGACGGCACTCGCTCCCGTAGCGAAGATTTTGAAACAGTCACCTGGCTTGTTCCCTTGCCGTGTGTGAGAGATCATGCATGTCCCTATAAGAACTCCATCCACTCCCACCGCACTGCTTAGCCTGCACTTCGACCAGCTCTGCGTTGAATTCCAACTGTTCCCACGGCAGATCCGTTGCCCACTCGACAGCACGGCTGGCTACTTGACCCGGATGGATTCTGCTGGGCAGTGCATAAACGCTGGCAAACCGATCATTGAAAGGATCTGCCATTTCCTCTCTGCGGAGAACAGTGCGATGCAGTCCCTGCTTGCTTGGATCATAAATCCAAGGTTGAACAAGCTTCTGATCCTGCGACTGCAGGACGTGCCAAGCGGTCGCAAGCGAATCAGCAAATTTAACTTTGTCATACAGGCTATTGCCGAAATCCGCTTTTTCTCTCCTGATCAAAAACGCTGACTTGCCCACAGTTGCCGTATAAGCCAGCCACTTCTCTTCACATGACCTGCACTTCCATAATTGATAAGCCCTCTGCCGATCTCGTACAGCATTGGTGCAGACTGCGGTCCATCAATTCGGACGCGGTTTCACAGGTGGGGCACAGTGCCTCAACCTCTTTCTGATAATATGGGTGCCTATCCAGACTGGAAAGATTCCATTGCTTACAACTGGTTTAGTGCAGCTCCTGTTATACGTCACCCCAGTGACGTTTGCCTCCTTTCTTCCCCGTTGATCATCTGACACGTAGAAACTGGACTAATTCGCTAATCTGGGAGTACACAAGAACAAATCCAGTACAGTTTCCTGAACCGCATTTCTCTGCCACCTAGCAAAGGTCGGAGTGCCATCCTGAATGATCACTATTCCCACATTGCTTAACCAGCTAACCTATGACCTTTGGCATCATATTTGATGGAACCCTAGTCGTAGTGGTGCGGTGATATTTGCCCGCCAATAATACATGGTGCGCTGAATTGCTCAAGCCAGGCAACACAAGCCTTGAATCGTTGGATTGCTGACAACATGAATGAAAACAATACTGACCCACTGCTTTTGCATCCAGACTTATACAACAGGCGTTAATGTCTGGATTTGGAGCTGAATATTCTGAGTTAAATATGGCACTGTCCACTTGACAAATATACCCATCCTAGCTCACAAGGACGTGAAGTCGGCCTGAAAGGCAAATCCATTAAAACTCTACGTGTTGTTTGCTTCTTGTACTCCAAGAATGTCGGCATATTCCAAAATTTTCTCAACCTCATCAGTTTTGCTACCCACCCCTCGCGCATTCCAGGAATCTACAGAAAATGCACTGGATTGAAATTTGGAAAAGAAAAACCTTCCTCGCTCTCCATGTCTTCACTACACTGAGTAGCACTAATAATGCTTTGACCATTGTCTACACTCCTGAGATCATCCGCATCTTCTGCAGACCGTACACCTTGACGCAGCACACTTTCACCTGACTTAGACGTCATAAGTTCCAGATCACTACCAATGCTCACCTCCTGATACACACCTAATTTGTTCCCGGGAACGTGACCTATTACAGCTTGGCTATTCTGAGTTTCCATTACCTGGTGTTCTTCATTTTGACCAGTTTGGACTCGAAACCAAAAACGTCATGTCCCCGGTGACGTTTGCCGCCTTTCTTCCATTTGGCAGGTGGAGTTTTTTCCACTTGCCATCGTCATCTTCTTTGCCTCCCGACGGGGCTCTGTTGCTCACAGCCTCACACATATTTGACGACACACTCACTAAACCTGAACTTTGGATGAACGCAGCAACCAGACAGGTAGCGCTAGTGCTCTAGGAACACGGATCCAGTGTTTTCTTAGACGACTCTCCGACCTGTGGAGTTGGTGCTGCGGCTATAATAGCGCGTGCGTGCCATAAGTGCCCGCGCAACCCACATTGGAGGCACTTAGGCACACGATCAGCTATGGACAGTAGCACGGGGATGCTTTTATGGTAATGACATCAGGAATATCCTCAACTAAAAACGCTACTTTCAACTTGAAGGCGATCTCTCGTACACTCGTTGCGCATACCTCCTTGACCCGGATAGCCAGTTTCTCATACATATGCGAGTCAAGAGTGCCAAACTTGCTAACTGTGGTGCTAATATCTTTGACGGATATCCCATGAGGCAGCCAGTGCAGGCGTGCCTCAAGTTGCTGTTCCTGCAGATCGAGCTTTTCCACCGCAGTCGTTGATGGTTAATTTTGCATTCAACAGTCGACGTTTGCCAGCCTGGGACTTCAGAACCACTTCAAAAGCCTGATCCGCACACGAAGAACATATGGCTTCAATTTTGTTATGCCCAACTATTTCTTCCGCCGTAGAATAAATTTGAGCTGTAGGATAAGAACGGGCTGGAGGGCCACATAGGAGAACTACCAAGAGAGGCATCTGAACGTTAGCCAGGGCCCCTCCATAAAGTCTAAGTGCCATTAGGTTACTTGATCGACTGGTGCTGGCACTCTCTTCCTCTTCTTCATGCTCGCCACTCGCCGCAGTACTGAATAGCCGCTTCACAGTTTGCAAAACTGCCTGTTTCTCACCATCCTTGCTCACCACCGCCGTGTTTGTTACCATCTTCTTGCAGCATTTCACACGTCTTAACTCCATACCTGCATACGTCCTTTTCTGACACTCCCCGTTAGGCCGCTTCTCCCACGACCGCTTTGAACGTGTCCCCAGAGACGAGCCCCGTTTTTATATCAACGCTTGATATCACTTTTCTTTGCAATAAATCCTGGAGAATGGCATCCACATCTGCTGCCATTACTATCATCCTCCTGTGTTCAATGTTGAGTTCAATATAGTTGTATCTTGTGGAGAATCAAAATAAAATGGTCTTGGTTTTCAAGTTTTAAACCATAGGGTGCGAAGTCTTTAATTTTGAGGCCCCACTAAGCGGCCGACATGACTGAATACCTTATTTCTTCCATGCTGGCTTCGGGAAGCCAGTTGAATTCTTTCCGCAATTGTTTGCCACGATCTCTCTGCAACAATGCAGAGTCAACTATCCTTCGAGATGACACGTTCTAAATCTAGACCCATGCTAGTGTGTTGCCATCAAATAATAAACATGGACAATGCTTGGCCGTAACCTGAACATAAATACGCATTTGTAATTTTCTGTTTTTTTTTTTTTGTAAAAAAAATTGAGTGGGCAGTGGACTTACCGTAGACACGATAGATCAGACCGTAGCAATTACCATAAAAAGGAAGCGAAAAAAGCCAATAAATTAACTGAACAAAAAACATTAGCGCTCGTATCCCCGTACTTGCAGCTGGGGAGGTGCACAAATAAAAACGGATTAGAGTTCACTCGAATGCAACGAACCATAATTTGAATTCCTAAGTAGCGAAGCTGTTCTCTGTTCAGTTAATTGAAAATTTATCTGGAATACACTAAGCTGCAGAAGGATAGAACTTTCTTCAGTGGACAAGAACTCTGTGACTCCGTTGCCTGCTCTGATTCCTACAACTAAGATTGCGGGCTGAATTTGTGATGTGATTTGCCTGGTTTACAACATAGATCCTAAGATTTAGCTCTCTTCCCGGCGATGCGAGCACACGAGTTAAGAGCTTTAGCTTCGTCTTGGGCATTCACAGCTGACATACCCTTGGGCGAAATTGTGACTGCCTGTGCATGGTGCTTTAATAACAGTTTCATTAGCCACTACCTGCAAGACAACAATGTGGTGGCTACTGGCGGTGCACAAATGAAAGAACACATGCCTGGCAATGCAGTGGGCCAGAAGTAATGCCCGGCTGCTTGGCTAAAGACAGGGGCGTCGAGTACCCACAAAATTGGGGGTCTGGGGGGGGGGGGGGGGAGCTGTAAGCATGAGTTGAAAATGTGTGAGCTGCCCCAGACCACTCTTGGGAGCTGTAAGCATAATCTGGGGCAGCTCACGCATTGTCAGCAATTTTAATGAGTATGAGACCACAAATGATGAGTGGCCGCAAACAGTGAATGGTTTACAAAGGACACGTTTCAGAGTGGGCTCCTGTTCTCTGTGGTGTTCCGCAGGGAACAGTTCTAGGCCCCCTGCTTTTCCTACCCTTATTCAACGACCTGCCTGACCTTGCTAAATCTCAATGTATTCTCTTCGTTCATGATGACAAAATATTCAAAAAAAATTTCTTACGCTGAAGATTGTGACATTATCCAAGATGATCTTAACCAGATCAGCTACTGGGCCCTGAACCATGGCATGAAGTTCAATGCTAGCAAGTGTGAAGTGCTTCATGTTGGTCGCAACAACCTCCATGATACTCTCTTTTCTTGGAACTGAGCAGCTTACTGAAGTCCTTGAAGCCAAATTCCTTGGTGTGGCGTTCACTTCAACTCTTAAGGTCATCAGGCAATGTGCTATTGCTGCTCAATGCGCTAATATGCTGCTTGACCAGAAGCGCTAATATGAGGCTAAAGGCTGAGGCTGCTTCACCTTGGCCCCCTCTGTTGGCACTCGTGGATACCGCTTCAAGTTACAACACACACGTGTGAACACCAATGTCGAGAAGCACTTCTTTTCATATCGTGTGATTGACCACTGGAACTGACTTCTTCATAATGTTGTTGAATCCAGATCTGTTATGGCTGGAAGACCCAAATTGACACTTTTTAAAATTGTTGCAAACGGAGGACCTTTATTTTTGGGAAATTGGAATGAGGTTGAGGGTGAGGACCCAGTTCCTGACAACACACTTCTACTCTATTCCATCAGGTGTGGGATGCCATCTTCAATTACACGTTCCACACGTGGTGGCATGAAACAAAGACTCTGTGCACCATGCTTGAATCTCATTATTATGGCCACTAGCCCAACTTCGCAGTCAAGCTCCTCGCTCCTCCTATTTCCTTAGATTACTTCGCTCTACACTCCCAGATCGTGCGAAAAACGAGCCAAGGTTACGCCATACTACTGCCAAAACTAGCAAGGCACAAACCAAAACTTTCCAACATACTGTAGGTTCAATATGAGATTTCCTATAGATCAACAACCTCCGACGTACTGACGGTTTAGACAGCACGGCCTGCTGTACCTTAGAGTAAATGACATATATGTAAAAGAAAAAAGGTTATATCGTCGTGCCAACTACACGCTACTACATCTCAAGTACGTACTCCTTCTTTGCCATACTGTCTCCTACACTCCCTCGGCACTTCATGTTGAAAAATTATTTTATTTCTTCTTGAATGCAGCAACAAATCACAGCGCAAAAACCTAATACCAATCACATGACTGTCAACGAACCACCATTCCTGCTTCTGTCAAACTGTCGGGGGCAAGTGCCGCATTGGGGGGGGGGGGGGTTGTAACCATCAGCATGAAGTCCGTCGTGCAAGTCTGTCCAACAAACAGCAGCTTGGACGATGTGGAATCACAGTTCTGGTGAATATAGATCCCTCGCCAGTTCCTCGTCCAACATGGTTGTGGAAATTAGCCACCATTCCTGAAGCAATGACGTGCGTATCAGGTCTTGACTTAGATTGCGGCATGAAGTATCCGTGCTGGAGTGCATATTGCTATGCTCTGGGTGGAGCAACAGGTTGTAAGTGTTCCGAGTACTCTGTCGACTCCCCCCCTCCCCATCAAAAGGCCACTTGTCCCTTTTGAGGTGGGCCCCCAAAAGGGATGGGCCCCCACCGCCGTAAGCATGGGATCAACACAGGCACCAAGAACGTTGTAAGCATTAACTTGAGAAGAATTTCCCAAAAGTGAACCAGCGCTGGGTGGCCGACACTGCAGAAGTCTGTCGCGACAATCTGGCTAAGTTCCGTCAAGATAGCGGTGACGTTGGTGCAAAATTCGGAGTGTGGTCCATTCATTCCGACACTAACACCGTCCGCACCTTGGGCAATGTCTCATTCCACTGTAGTTATATTGTATCTGGTGACTGAGTTGTTCTCCTATTCCTCCCTACCTGGCCACATAGTGGGCCGGAGTCGGAAATGTCCTGTTACACTTCGAATGCAGGGTCTCCATTTATGTTCCATCCGCTATTATTACTCTTTTGGGTTTTGTTCACCAGACAATGCCAAATCAGAATACACCTTGGTACGAGATGAATGGTTCCACCAAAAATGTTCGGGCACCAATATTGTAACGATGCTGTAATTACAATTCTTAGAAGATTAATGTTCGCCACACATACAAAACTCACCTCAATAATATAGCAGGTTTATTGCAAGATCTCTGCTTGCAAAAGTCTGTCTCCTGAGTCATTCTCTACCTCACTAACTACGTGCTTCCTTGCTATGGCCTCTGCAAGGTGCACCCAAAACACATATATGAACCAAGGCGCGTTTGATCGCACCAACACATTACTAGTACGGCTTATAAAAACTAATTCCTCCAACAAAAAAAATAACTATACAATTGGGAGGAGCGGGGAGAGGAGGAAAATGTAACGTATTTTCAGGTGGAAGGTCATGCCAAGTGTTACACTGGTGTTACAAAGGGACGGGGGGGGGGGGGTCGAAATTGCTAGAAAAAAGTATTATATAATTTATGAATGCTTCCTTATTTTCCTATAAAAGTGTTTCCGCGACGAGTAAGTTTCAGCAAGAATTTTCATCGATATCTGCTTACAGTTGTTTATATGTGTTTGGGCCGCAGCAAGCGTGACAAGCTCAAACGAGGCAGGCAGCTAACTGTGTTTCGAATTTATCTTTAATACGTCTACATCCATCCATAGTTACTTCCAAACGCAGTTAGTTCCACATGGAACAAGTCCCACAACGTTTAGGTCTAAACTTTTTGGAGCTATTCTGAGTCCCATACGGCTTCCGTCTTGTTTCACCCCTCCAGTAGCGTGCACAGAACCAAAAGAGGGCAGGGGGAACTTTTCATAAAAGGGTACACAAAGTTTTAGTGGATATTTTTTTCTGGGAACATTTTTTCAGGCGTTGCCGCACCAGCATATGTTGGCACAAAAAGGGTGATTTCCTTAAAGGGCAGGGGCAATGCTTCCCTGGCGCCCTCCTGAGCACAAACTGTCACTTCCATCAAAGACGAACGATATTTTTGTAGGACGCTCTAGTCGCTCTATCTTTGACCTCCATCTCTATCCATTGTAGACTACCTCCATCACCGTAAAAGAGAGCTAGATAAACAGACAGGGTAAAGAACGGCGCCTTATTTATTGAGGGGGGGGGGGGGCGGCTGGGTAATTGAAAATGTAGTTTGCAAATTTTCGATGATCCCATCCTAAAAAACAAAGCTCGAAAACCCCCACCCTATGTCCAAAAATAATCTGACCACCCCAACTGCAAAACTTAAGCAAGTGTAAATCAATTCCTCTGGCAAAATGAAAATAAAAAAAAACACATTTCGTATCCAGAAATTCCCAACTGTGTGAAAAGAGCCATACGCTTGCTGGCACCTCCTCTGCACTGCCGTAACCATTTCTGAAGCTGAGTCAGAGTGAAAAGGTTGTGTTCCGACCTGCAGTACCTTCGGAATCCATTTTGTAACTCGCCAAAAACTCCCCTACATTCCTAACAGCTTAAGACTCTTTTCCATTGGTATTATGTACATTAACTACTTTGTAATAGTCCTAGGTGGCAACAGTGGGTCGATAAGTTTCAATTTTACCGTCTAGCTTACGTTTTCGTTTATACATCAGGCAAATCTTGACCTTCTGCCAAGTATTGAATGCCAAATTTTGTGGGCAACATCGCTGCTCCAACACAACGCGCGCACGGATCAAAATGTAGTTAGAGCGAATTACAACTGTACATCAGTTCATTCGTTCTTTGGCGGTTGTAAGCAAAATCCCTTCACTTCAATGTGGAGCACCAATGCTTTTATCTCAACCGGCCTTAGATATAACTTGTGGAGTTAACCTAATTCTCGAAAGATGGCGCTAATAGCTTTGACTCGCGTGGAATGTAGGGAATGCAGAGGTGATTTTAAAATGGCCGCCCTCATCATGTTTCGATACAGAAAGTGAACGTAATAACTAATTATTGCGTGGCATTATTAACCATTTTAGGAAATCTGGTTCTAAAAGCGTTCACCGGCATTCTACGCTTGAAACAAGTGCGTCAGTGTTACAGTGGCGCGTTGTGAAAGACGAAAAACGGTGTGCACGCGACGAAACATCACTGAACCGAGACGTAAACATCGGCGACTTTGACGTGAAGAACGCAGGTGAGTTGCGAATGGTTTTTGATTATTGGTTGATTGTTACGTAATGGTACGATGTCAATAGCTGTTGCAGAAAGCTAAGGCGATGCGGTAGATTTTGATCCGAAAGTGGTCCCCCTACCAGAGTAATAATCCCTCTGAAGGTGGTTAACCTTTTCTTACTCAATGCGTGTCGTGTAGTGCAAAGTGTATTGATTTTGAAATAAGCTGCTCACGTCAACGTAATATTTAAAGGGAATCGATAGTAGTAGGAAGGGTTGTTTAACGATTTTTTAGCGTACTTTGTGTACGCTTGTAACCTACAAATAATCGACAGGTGTGGGCTAACCCATACAGAAACGAGCCACCCCATGAACATTTTTTGCAGCTAAATCGAGGCTTTGCTTGGCTTCAACATTTTTAATTAAAATCACTAGCCTTTCACTGTTTGTAACATTTACAGTATATTCGTACGTCTAGCTGAATTGAAGAAAACTTACGTCATTATTATTATATTTTAAAAGTATGTAAGTAATTCCGTGATTCACTTCTCACTTAGGAACCCTGTATGATGACTGACTGCTGCATCGTATACACTTATACACTTCTTTATTCGATTAGGGGATGCACCCAGACTCCTTTCAGATCCTTTTGTCGTTGTGCTAGAATTGCTTCAGTTGATCCGCCAACTAATTTTTGCCTACACCATTTTTGAAGCAAAAACTTTGTTTGGCCTTCATAAATTATCGAAACTTTCACTTTGACGTCAATCACCGCCTTTGCTTATACCCTTATTCAGGGACGTGCACACATGGGGGAAGGGGGGGGGGGACTCTAGCCCCTGCCTTCATGACAAAGTGCCCGTTTTTACTGAAAAAAGGGTCCTTTTTAGGTGGAGCGGTGGTGTAAAACAGCCTAAAAAACGCAAAATTAAAGGACTAACGGCTACGAAGGTGGTGCAAAGAGGGACAGAAATAGTTAACGTCCCAAAAAAGAGGTTAAAACACCCAAAAAAAAAATCCCAAGAAAAAAGTTTGCCCTTGCCCTCTTGGGGGCCTGTGCACATCCCTGCCTTTATTATTAGGTATAAGGTGCATAAAATCATACACTGGAATGTGATGTTTTGGATATCCTGTTAAATCCGTTATCAAACAATATAGTTTTTTTTTAAACAACTCATGGCAAGAACACTAAAAAATTCACCGAAACATGAAACAATCAAAGCAGCAATCTAAAATTTCGCACAAAAAGAAGAGTCTAGGTCAGACATAAAGGAACGACAATAGGAATCCTGCAACCTCCACCTGCAAAGCTCAGAGAGGTCTAGTTGGGCCTCTAGCGGGCGAAGTGCTTATTTCCTATATAAGCGGCATTTCCTTTACACCAGTCATGGTGAGTCGAGTGTAGATGCGCAGGCAGAAAGACGCTGCAAAGGAACCACTATTCTTCCCATGTTCCATTGTTAAGTTGTTTTAATGTTTTATTTTTTGTGCACAGTACTGTACCTTTGGGTGAGTGGAGGCGTCCTGGCTGCTCTCCGTTGAGCTTCTCGTTATACTGCAATTAGGCTACCTCAATTGATCCACTGATTAATTGATTCAATTTACCCATACCTTTACTGGGGCAACACTTCGCGTGGCCCTCAGAACTTAAGGTTAAAGTAAACTGCGCGGAGTATCTACATTCGCTTGTTCCCACATTAGTGGAGATTCCTTACACTAGTCACGGTGTGTTGCTTTGTGCAGTGGCTTTGCACAGTCGGGGTGGAGCCACTATGAGTTGCTATTCTTCTCATGTTCCTATACCTATCCTATTCTCTATTTATGTGGAATAAATACCATACCAGACCACACCATGTAAAAGGTATCCTACGTTGTCGCCATAGGCTTAACTTGAATGATGTGCTATAAATCTTGTTTCCTGCTTGGTTAAA